>VWZP01007741.1:22591-63923 GCA_013396995.1 Dicaeum eximium | reverse complement strand
CCCGCAACGCCCCGCCGCGAGCGCCCGCGAGCCGCCCCCGCGCCCGAGGCAACGGCGGCGGCTCCCGACGGCAAAAGAGTGAAAAAGTAACGGTGAGGCCGCCCCCGCGCGGCAAAATCGAGCGTCTCCTTCGAGCCGGAATCGAACCAGCGACCTAAGGATTCCCGCGGGCCGCGCCTCTACAGTCCTCCGCTCTACCAGCTGAGCTATCGAAGGGAGCTGGGAGGTAGTCCCGCTGCACAGCATAAATGCTTTCTTCCTCGTGCCACTGGTGGTTGTCATACCTAGAGCTGGAATTCTGTCCCCGGGAGCAGCTGGAGCATGGAGACGCGCCCGGGACGAACACATGGAACTAACTCCGAGCGGCCCGAAGGCCCAGCGGCGGCTCCCGCAGCCCGGGCCCTGCTGCCGGCGGCTCGGTCAGCGCAGGGGGCGCGGCGCTCTCGGCTCCTCACGCTCCCGCGCCGGGGGTGAGCTATCCCGGCGGACGAGTGCAGCGATTCCCGCTTCCCTCCCTTGCCGAAAAATCCATGCCCTGTCGTTGCTCGCGTGCTTGAGGAGCGGGAAGCGCGGGTTTCATCCATCAGCCAGCCAGCGCTCTTACAGGGCTCCTGCTCCAGCCCGGTACGGGTCTGTTGGGAGGAGGCCGACCCCAAATAGAATCAGAGACCTCTCAGATCATCGAGTCCAACGTATGACAATACCACCGTCAGCTGCATTATGGCCGCTGAGTGCCAAATCCAGTCCTTCCTTGAATACCTCCACGGGCGGTGACTACACCACCTCCCTGGGCAGCCTATTCCAATGTTTAGTCATCCTTTCCATGAAGAAGTTCCTAATGTCTAACCTAAACTTCCTCTGGCACAGTTTAAGACTAGGTGCTCTCATCCTGTCACTAGTTGCCGGGGAGAAGCTGAACCCCACCTGGCTCCAACACCCTTTCTGGTAGAAACATGGCATCGCACCCTCGTGTGGCTGTGCTTATGGACACGTGGACTCCACAGAGCTCCTAGGAGAACAAGGTGGGAGCACCTGCTTTAAAGACAGGTGTTGGCAGCTGCACCATCAAAAAAACCCAGAAGGGTAGGGACAGCTTTAAAGGTGCTCAGTCATGGTGACCTCGCCAGTAGAGGGGCAGGATCACCTCGCTCGACCTGCTGGCAATGCTCTTCCTAATGCACCCCAGGGTACCGCTGGCCTCCTTGGGCACCGGGGCACACCGCTGGCTCACGGGCAGTCTCTTGTCCTCCAGGATGGAATACACAGAAGTTATCTGAAGAAACGAAGCCGTGTGTGGAGCACTGGGGCTGTTCCCGGCACATCCCCAGGGCACCGTGGATGTTCCCAGCGCCTGCGGGCTGGAACGCCGGGCTCGCAGCGCCCCCTGCGCGGGAACGTGGGAACTGCAGGCGGCACAACCCCCACGGCACGGGAGCCAAAAACCCATCGAAAACCCACCAAAAACCCACCAAAACCCAACCAAAAACCCACCAAAACCCATTTTCACCCGCTCCACAAACCCACTGTTACAAGGGCGAACTAGTATCGTTGCATCTTTCACAAAGAAAATTAAATCCTTAAGGGTTTTTTTTTTTTGTAGTCTTTGCTAATAGGTATTCAGCACCAACCTACATTCACTGTGATGCACTTTTTAGTATCCAGAGATGACAACGCAGCAGGTTTCTTCACATCAAAGCTCTGACAGGAGTCTTTGAACTACAAAAGCTGTAATGAAAAAGTAATAAAAACCACCCTGAGACAGGATTTGTGTCATCAGCCTCATACGGTATGAAATGGCATCTTTTAGCACTCATTTATATTTAATTCACAGTAAAAGGAGCCTGAAATAAAAATATTAATTGTCTAAATAGGTGCCTTCTTCTATATTCCCATAGTAACACGTGTGTTCCTAATTTGCAAGAAATAGATCCTGAAAGCATTAGCCAAAGCAAATTGATAAAATAGTAAGTACTGATGGTCCTGTTGTTAAAAGGAATAATAGCCTTTAGATGTAGTTTGTTATGACATCCAGTAAACATTCTCCTTGGAGTACACCAGTAAACACATACACACCTCACTTTTTTTTTCTTTTTTTATTTTTTAATTCTGTTACTGTCATGTGTGACAAGGTCTAATGTTTGGAGTTTCTTTTGCTCCTACATGATAAAAAAAAGTATAGAGATGCATCCCCCTCTCTCTATCTCTTCTCAGCTTCTAGTAACTTCACAAAACCAAGCCAGGGGTCTACTACTCTGTTCAGAGGCCTTATAAGAAAGAAGGCACAAACAGTCTCTGTAGCAGGATATGGACTGTCCCATCCCATCCAAGCTGTCATGGCCCACAAGCCACCAGGCTCAGTTTGATAGGTTTCTGACAGGACACTCACCAGGCCAGCAATGTCTGAGTCCCATTGTGCAAGAACTGTTTTCTGTCTTTGTTTGTCCTTCCAAGACTCCCTTGTGACCAAGGAGAGCCCAGTTCCAGCCTAGACCCAAAGAACATGACCAGGTGCAAAGACATTGCTGCAGGTTCAGGCTGTCAGGAGGAGACAAATCCTGGCTCATAGACTTTGGGTCACAGTGGACATCCTTCCAGTGCTATTTTTTGCCACTTTCCCATTACCTTAGAACTGTTATTTGGGTCTCCTGACAAATCAAAACCAAACAATGCTTGAATCAGCTGTTGGCATTTGGATCTTGCTTGAGTTTTGTAGTATTGCCCAAGTACTAAGAGCAGTGGACAACACATTTCCAAAGACAGGGACACTTGCTCTTACCCTCATAATTCAAAGGGCAAAGTTACTCCTGGAAGAGAGAGTGATGGTCCTATCATTTGTTCCATTATTTATTCCTTCTTGTTTAGTTTCCTGCTGATCTGCAGGGGAAAAACTTCTATTAGGCATTCATTATAACCTTAACTAACAGATTGTTCCTGCTGGGAAACAGAGCCCTTCCTGTGCAACACTGATGCTTAAAAAAATGTCACCAAGCTGCAGTGGTGTGAAGGTACCACACTATAAGGCCAATATATTAAGTCTATATATATACTATTTTTTACTGCTCCAATTTGGTGAGAGTTCCATCCATTTCCTGATAAAGCCTTTAGTGAATAAAAAACACCAGTCATGATCCTACTGCCTATTGTCACAAGGAAATGACAGAAAAACTCTGAAGTCACATGCAGAAGTTTGTGGTTCTTTGCTGCTATGCATTGGAATCTCATTGTGAATTCAGGCAGTCAATTTAACATTTCTCTGGACAGTAAAGCAGTACATGGATGTCCCCTGGAAGGCACAGGGCTTAACATCACTGACTTGAAGTTAAGAATAATCAGTCTGTCCTAAATGTTCTCTCTGTAGGTTGTTTGGAAACCTTATAACAGATGAACCCAGAGTCTTTGTGAAGATAATTCTCAGCATAAATAATCAACAAGGCAGGCAACTGATTTCTTAGTATGAGAGAAGAATCTAGAAAAATTCCTACAAAGTAAAATCAAGAATCAGTTTCTTTGAATTGTGGAAAACAAAAGGCTTATTTCCTCAGTAAACAGCTTCCCAACCAATTGCTGCTAGTCTCACAGAACTAAGAACTATAAAGTAAAATAAATGCTTGATGATTGTAAAATAAAGAAAAAGCTCAGTGTAGGTGACTGCACAGGTCTTTTACCAGGTACTTTCCTTTTAGTAGTCTTCAATACTTTATCACCAGTTGCTCCAATGACTGTAATCTTCAGCACTCAGCACTGGCTGAAACACCAAATATGTCAATCAAACCACGTGCATCCATCAAGTCTTCAGCCCAGCTGCTTGCCTTGGTCTCGATTCAATGTCACAGCACCACTCATTCAGCACCCAAGGTGTTCTTGTTTCCATCATCCTGGTGGAGTTGAGCTTCCTCTTCATGTTTGGAGAGATTGCCAATGAAGAGCACAAGGATATGCACCAGATACTCTTTTAAAATAGTTTTTCATATGACAGCACCTTATTATCTGCATCTGTTCTATGTCTCAGTAGTGATGTCTCCAGCTTGTCATCTGTACTCCAGTCATGTCACAGTCAGTTCAGGGAAGCTGCAGTTCAGAACAATTTCAACTTGCTATATGCCCTTAGTCATACTTAGTCTTGTTTTATTCTTTTCTTTTTTCCAACTGCTTGGTATCAAAGATTCTGGAGGACAATATTCTATTCATGGCTGATCTGACTTTGTTGGAATTCTCTCTAAATACTTCTTGTAACATTTTCCTAAAATATTAAATCTTAAAGGATCAGCTCCTTCACCCAGAAGAGTTAGCAAGTTCTGGGCACCTGGACTCAACCTATTTATGCAGCCTCTTGCAGAGGAGAAGAAGTACTGTTACCTTTGCCTAATTCAATTAGCCCATGTTCAGACACAGAAGAATTGCATGTACTTTGTGATTTCATGAATTTTACTTTACTGTATTGACAGTATTCATGCTAGAGTAGGGAGGGTGGAAACAAAAGTTTTAAAGGCTATCATATCACAAAAATACCAAAATAATCTAGTGTATCTGGATGGGTTCAGAATTTATTCTGGTGCATTAACCTTCCTGACAATCATGCACACAAAACATCTTGCATGTTTCCAAAGCAGCCTATATCAGCTTATCAAGGAGGCTGTACAATTATTGAAAGAATTCTGAGGTGGCCTTGAAATTAAGCCTTGGACTGGAAAAAAACAACCACAGTTCCCAGGCTCAGAAGACAGTAAAGCAACTCCAGGGATATGGCCCTGCCAGAGACCAACAGTAGGATTCTCTTGCACAGAGTGCAAGGAAATGGTGCCATTGCACAGCTCAGATGGATGCTGTCACTTTGAAACCAAGCTCTAAGCCTCACCTCGTCTGCTGTGCAAAATACAGTGGCAGCTAGACTGATGGACAGCAGTCCTTTGAAGAGACAAATTTCATTTGGCAACAACATCCCCTATTCAATGTCATGAGCATTCACTATACAGATAAATACTTCTTTTCAGGGGCTGAAAGTGGAACAGATTTGAATCAATGAAAGAGGGAAAAATATTCCTAAGTTTACACCCAGACATTACCTATCATCTTACTATCAACTCTCACAATAATTAGTAATGATACCACTACAAGATTAGATTATAATATTAATCTCAGTTAACATACTTTCTAATTTCTCAAATGCCACTTGTTTGTTTTGGAAATTATGGAGAAATAATTTTAGTTCTGGTCAAGTATGCAAATGTTTTTTAAAAAGTATTTCACCAACACATTTACAACTTTGGAGACCAAAGAGGACATATGCAAGTCACCTGTTAATCAGGTACCAGCATTACCCCGTGGTTTTAGAATTACATCCTAGCAAGTCATCACTAGAAATGCAAGAGAAGTCAACTTAATTCTTAGATTTTTATTAACTCCAGGAGTAAACAATTACTTTTAAAGAAGAGGGCTAAAGCTATCAGAGCCAGACTGAGCCAATCCACAGGCAGGCAGCAGTAACAGTGTCCTGGCAACTGCCTGATCTGGATTCAGGCAAGCCTAGATTCAGCCCAAATTCAATAGCATCCTGGTGATAGATGAAAAGCACTTGCTTGACTTTCTACCCAAAAATCAAAATTACTTTATAAAAAGAAGAGCGTTTTGATCCCCAGCTTTCCAAACTAGCAACAAGACTCCCAACACCAATTACGAAAATAGGAACCACACAGACAAATCTGCCAGGATCACAACCAGCACTGCCAGAGGTGCTGGCCCCTGCTGCTTGCATAACAGTAGTTACCCGAGGCAGTGTTGCTCCCATGCCCTGCAGAGTTCCAGCAGGAGAGAAGAGGGATCAGAAGGTCCTAACAGATACAAAAGACTGCATACTTCCATCCTGGCTCCACTTCTCCAGGCAGAACAGGTGTATATGAAAGGTCTTCATTACTGCAAATGTATTTTCCAAGTTTGTGAAAAGATGAGAGTTTATGAGAGTTCACAATGTAGAGCCTCTGGGTTAGGGTTGGAAAGAAACAAAATGTTAAATTAAAAAAAATATTATTTTCACAGTGGCAATGGATAACTGGGAATTTTTGGGCTGCTGACTTAACAGAGACCTGAAAGTTCAAAGTTGCCAGACTGAGGAGGGAATGGGCTAGCTCTTAGCTGACCCCAAATGCAGGGAAGAAAACAAATCAAAAAAATATGTTGGTGAATGTGGCAGGGTAAAGAAGTAGTTATAGTTAGGAAAAACAGAGGGAACAAAGAAATAAATAGTGGCATTTAGTTTTTTTCCATTGTACCGTGCCTTGACTTTTCTTATTTTGAAAGCAAAAAGCAGCAGGTACTCTTGACCTTTATTTTCTGCATCCCTCTTTTCTGCCTGCAAAAATAATTGCTATTTCCAGCATCTGACTGAGGAAGCCAGGAAGGGCCTTATTCTAAGAAAGACACAGTGGAAAAAGAAGTCATGTTCCTGTATGTGCAGTGTTCAGATGTAGGATTTGGTATGTACTGAGCAATGCTTGGGCAGATTTGAGAATACAAATAGTTAGAAATAAAAGTTATTTAATTCCCCACATGTTTAAGTTAGGCTCTTGCCTTTTCTGTCTGTTTTGGCTTCCTTCTCACTGCCACAAAACCTACACCATCATGGGGTCATGTGTGGTAAGGGCTCAGCCCTTCTCTCCCATGGGGTCGAACTGTATATATTTGGCAGCTTCTGCTCCTGGGAGAAGAGGAAGATGGATCTCAGGGAAATCCCCAGATTTGGAGTGAGCCACTGCAGCTTTTAGAGTTCCACCATGGAGATGGAACAACATAAAACATGATGCCCTACCAAACTACAAGGTGAATTTTTAGAAACACTGATAAATCCTTATGCATCTGAATATGCAGGTAAATACTCCCATCTCCCAGGAACCTCCCTTTGTTCCTTTTTGTGCCATGTAAGGTTTCTGTGCTTGCAATAAGGTTTTCTTATACATCAGTTCTAATTTGTGTGAAATTCAATCATTTGTTGCCTCGTACTGTCTCTAAGAGGCACAGTATAAACAGAGGACAATAAACTTGCAAAAACATCCTTGGTAAAAAGGATATAGACTAAAAGCTCAAGAGACAGATGAAAAGCAAACAGGAAAGGCAGCCCAGCATCAGAAGACCTCTTGAGGATTTGCAGAGGCGACACAAATGCATGTGGGAAAGGAGAATTTAGGATCAGGAGGTAGCGTCTGGCAAGTATTGTTCTACACTTACACAACAATGAGACAATCTAAAAGGAACTTCATTTTAAAGAAAATCTTATACACTGACTTGACAAAGTAACCTATAAAATCAAGTTTTCTTCTTCTGAAAGAAGTTGCCTGAAGCATGCCTTGTGGGTTTGTAAGAAGGGACTGTGCATTTCATGCAGCCAGACTCCACAGACTGTTGGCTAATAAGAACCACAGCACCATTTAAACCTTCTTATAATTTCTGGTAACTTCCTTCCATCTGCCATCTTTCTTTTAATTTTTCACTTATTGAATATGAGTTTCCAAACAGCCCAGACCCAGTCCAGACCTACAGGATCACTTTAGAAGTGAAATTAGATTTGCTACCAGCAAGACAAGCCACTAGAAGTATTATTTACAGCAGAAAACAAAATTAGGTAGTCTTTCAAAAATAGAGGTGGATAAAGTCCAAATACAAGTCTCTGCAGCTATCTCATAATCAATGTTTTTCAGTAACAGAACAAAGAACAATAGTCTTTTCTGAAACCTCTTAAAGTGCCTGCAAGTTACTGCAAGAGAGGTCATGCTTACACTGAAGCCTAATTCCTCTGTGTTAACAGATGTTCAGAATAACCCAGTATACATCAATTTAAGTAATTCAAATCCAAGTAATCCATTTCAAACCAGCTGCAGCAACAGGGGTTCTGCAATGTCAGCTTGGCCATCAAGTCTACTGTGAATCTAAACACCTACTTCTCTTCATCTATTTCTGAGTAATAAATACTCAAAACTACACAAACCAGTAGAAGCCAACATATATCAAAACTTCTACATCAAGCAAAGCAACGTGATTTCAATTAACTTCCACAGACAGTATAAGGTGTTTGGATTGAATTTGTAATACCAAAAGCACCTTCCATAACTCACTACACATGCTGATGAATATCCAGTGTTCACTCTCATTCTGGCCCGAGGGATAAGATTGTATTTTGAGGAGTTTTATGGTGACAGGAAGGTGGGATTTTACAGTGATGTTACAACAGATTTGCTGTGGACATGCATAATAAAAAATGAGACAAACCAACCAAACAACAAATAACAACCCAAACCCAACAACTCCAATCCAAAATAAAAATTTAGACAGATATTAAGACTGTACAATTAATTGCAGAAGTAAAATGAAAACACTTTGAAATCACACTTAACTTTGCTGCTTCATACATTCAGTACTGGTTTTGGCTCAGATTATAAGTACTGTATTAATAAAGATGAGCAAATTTCTAGCTTAGCATTAAGCATTTAAGCTTCCGAAATACAAATCTTCTGAAGGATAATTTTCAATTCTTCATGATATGACATGCAATCAAAATTAACTGTGTATTTACACCCATCGTTTTAAAGAATGCTTTAATGCTATCACACTTGGAATTAAACCCTTTCAGTAAATACAGGAAGAAGTAACACAAGAGTTTTGCAGATGGGTTTTATGGCTTGTTTCTAGGCTCAGAAGTTTTGATTAAAGCCAATTTGTGAAACAAAATACTATATGTAGCTGCTGCGAAAAGCATAGGGATAATTTAAATAGTTGTCAATATGTTCATCTTTGAGTATTGCCAAATTTTCAAAAGCCTAGTTCTTCCAAATTGTACTATTCATACTTGAATATTACATGCACACATTAAAATTTTGCTTTGAAATACATTTTGACCAACGTTTCAAATCACAGATTGCAAGGTATCTTAAATGCTGGCTTTGTCAGCATTTTTCTACATCTTCTTTGTGATCACTTTGAAAACAAAAAAGATTCAGGGCTTGACTTTTGGTCTCAAATATATGAAACATATGGTTTAGAAATCTCTCAAATTCAAAGGTCCTATGTGTTCAATGAAATATTTAGAATAGGCATGAGGTCAAAAAACCCAACTTTTTCCTTAAAGGGCTTTTCTCTGAAAAATATTCTTTTTAAAAAGAACCATTACTAAAGGAAAATGGGTAGCATCAGATTTTACTTTTCTAAGAATTGTATCAGTTTTTCAACTTCTGTACTAGTATTCATGTATGAAAGTATAATGCAATTTATATGCAAAATGCAGAAATTAATACATTTTCAACTGACTCATTTTGTAGGCAAATCAGCATTGATTAAACAAGCGAATGTGTGAAAGGCTAGATAAAAATTACACTTTATAAAACCAAAGCAGATGTTTCAACTTATAGTTTTAATATAGCAATCAAAGAAAATTCCAAATACTGTACAGTGAAGTGTAGTATAGTACACTATATACTGTTATAATACACTATTGTTACATTACAGATAAAAAAATCAAATATAATTAGTACAGCAATCACAAATAGAACAAACCAAACCTTGCTGGATAACAGCCAGTACTGTGAAGATGGTATAGTTTCTATGCTAATTTTTTTAATTCAACATGTAAAGCACTTACTTTTTAAAAAGATTTTTTTCTAAATATATACACTATTTTAATTCCTATTTATACATTTTAAATAGCATTCCCTCCTAAAAGTGCACTCTTTCATTTCTTGGCAATAATCCTCATCAAACGTAAAATAACTCTGAAAATACCACTCTTACTTCAACCTTTTATTGCTCAACCACAGGCATAAGGGCTCAGAGGGAATCCTGCATTCTAAAGATCTTAAGCAACTTCTTCATGAAGCTAAACTGATATCCACAAGCAAAACAAATAAACCACTCTCTGTTGTGGCTTTTTTAACAAAAGGATTAACTTCATATTCATATTATTTTACAAAAGCATGTAGATTCTGATATTTAAAAATAGGAGCCAAACAAATGTAGAGATAACAGTGGCATCTTCTTAAATCATTCATTTTCCATACAACTCAGATTGAGCACCACTCTCCCAACTGTAAACATACCAAGAATTTTGTTACCTGGCATTTTCAGCGCATTGAAAAAGTAGCAAGCAACTCCACTAACCCTGTGACAATGACAACAGATTCTACTTTATGAAAGATTGTAAATCAAGTCTTTTGGCCTTGCAGGGTTGTTAGCACACAGCCCTGTGGCACTGTGCCTCTGTGACACTGCTAGAGCACTCTGTCAGAGGCAATGTCTAGCTTTTATTTTGCAGCCAGCACAACGACTAGTAAAATATATGGGATTCACAAAGCCAACGATGCACACAGCTGTTTTGTGACAACAACAGGGAAAACATCCCAAATACATTTCTTTGATTTAATTTGAAAATCTGCTATTTATTTTCCCTCACTGAAATGCAAACAATTCAGCAAGAAACAGCACTATCAAAAAGTCAACCTTACTAAGCAGCCAGCCATTTGAAGCAGTAAAAGTCTTGGAAAACTGATCTGTTCTCCTGAGGTTTCCCATATGCTCATCAGCAATCTAGTTCATTCCCTTTTTTATTTTTGTACTAGGCCTGTATTTTTAGTAATCATCTTTTCTTTGGGTTATACATACTAAGCCATAGTAACATTTAGGATTTTCTAATAATGTGTCTTCTTTGCCACGAGACACAGTGTACTGTGGCCTTCAGACAAGAAAGTAATCAAGGTGGGTACTCAAATCCACAACCTCTTTCCACAGGCAATTTGGTAGCAAGAATTTGGGTTGGTTGCCTTTTCAAGAAAAGGGCACCATTCTTGACATTTGAGAAGTCCTACTGATACATCTTCTCATCCACAATGAGCTGAAGTCTTCCCTGCCCTTGTACCCCACCAGCATTTTCCTGACTCTAACAGGGAATTCTAACAAGCACACTGATGCTTCTTAGACAGGCACACAGATTTGTCTCAACTTACATTTGCACCCACTGCCAGCAACCAAATGAAACATCTGTTCCAACTCACACTTTGGTGTTCTTTATTTCACTTCTCCTGCACCATCACACATCTCACTGGCACGTAGATGAAGTTTAGCTTCAGTTGAGAGTATCAAAAGCTAGCTATATCTTCCTCAAAACCACTGATATTAAATGCATGAAAAAGCTATGTGAGATAAGAACACTGCAAAGAAATATGCACAATCCTGCCTTCCAGAATTCAAACCAGTGGATCTTGTGATTGAAACCATTTTATCAGTCCTGTGAGACCATCTTCTTTTAGGAACTGGAGGGTTCTGATCTACATGACTTGAGTGGGCTCGAGATGACACTAATGGTGAGTCAAACAGAGCTATTATCTATTTCTATGTCTATTTAGATAAGAAGGAAAATGTCAAATTACTGCTGAAATGGGAAGTGTGTCAAAACTAAACCAAGCCTTCCTTTTTACACAGTAAAAGGCACACAAACTTCTGCAGTCTTACCAGAAAGGCATGAAAGAACTAAGCATTTTTCTTTGAAATAATAATGATGTGCAATAAATATGTCAATTTATTTCAAACTTGAAATTCTCTCATATACACTGCTCGCTCATTAGTTTTCCAGCCAAGGAAGACTTTTTTTCCTAAAGAAAAGTTTAAAACTGTAAAAGCATTGGTTACCTGGTCTAAAATGCAAGAGATTCAGGAGATCCCTCCCCCTCAGCCTGTCCCAATTGAAATTCTTTCCCAGGAACAAGTCACTGCTATACTTTTTTAACACTGTGACAAAGCACAAACCTCCACTCAACATTTTCTATATAGATGTAGCCTTCAGCAAGCTAGACTGATTCATGGGAGACTAAATGTTTTCAGAAGTCATGGCAGGCTTCCAGGTGCTGCATGTGCATCCTGTTTCTCATTGAATAAGCCCTGCCAGTTAATCAGTGCATCAGCAAGGTCAGTTCTGGCAAGCCAATTACTTCATACATTCCAAGTTTCCAAATTGCTAACTTACCAGATAGCAATTTGAGATCTTAACATTTTTCATTTATTTGTGAAAAATGTGATATTTATGTTTTACCTCTCAGTAGTGTACGAAATTATAGAACATTTGTACCATCTACATAAAAAGTTAACCAACAGAGGCATTTTAATTTACTTTGACAAAAGAGAAGGGCTATTCTTTAAGTGACTTGCTTAATTTCAGTTCTACATACAAAAATAAATCCTTCCCCATGGGACATTTTATCACACTAATGCCTAGAACTGTTTAAGTGATTAGAAATGTAAAAAGTGAGGAGACTTTTCTGAATACAAACATATACAACACAAACCACATTTGTGAACTGGTAAAAACCTACATGTGCACAAACACAGACTTCAGTATTTAAATGCTCTTAATTCCTTTGAAGCTGTATTAACATCTTTTCATCCACTCAATGTTATTTTACCATGAGAAGAAGCAACAATAGTGCATTTAAATAACTATGAAGATAAGCAAAGTGCAGTATCAGAAACACATTCCATCCTTAGGGAGCAAACACAATGGCTGCTTCTTAAAAACTAGCACTACAGGTCTGATGAACACACTACTTAAGTGGATACCATCTCTATTATCATTGATGCAGGGAAATCTGCAACACAAGCTGAAGTGAGGCTGAGAGAGGTGGGTAGTCTTTATTATAGACACTGAAACAGCATGTATTCCTTGTTCCCACAGAGTAAACAGTGAGCTTCTAAAAGCTCAATTATCACCAAACACTTTAGGATAATGTGTGTTAGAGAGTAATTTCCTTCCAATAAATTGTTAATTTGCTCTTAAGAGGACAGCTGTTATTTCATTTTTGCCATTTCTAACCAATGCTAGCAATCTAGGTCTTCTAAAAGAAATTGATTTGCCATGAAACATTTACTCTTACTTGCAATTGCCAACTTCTCTCCTGTAATTGTCTCAAAAGTTGCAAAACCACCTGATCAGTTTGGTATTTGGGAGGAAATGAAGAATGCTACCAAGAGAGCACCAAAATGGTTGTGTTGGCTCAGACAGCCACACCACATTCAATGTATCTTCATCATATGCTATGTGGCCTTTTTTCTAACTTGCTTTCTAACTGACAATAGGAGAACTCAGACTCCAGTTTACTAAAGTTACACTTATTCCAAGATTTCTGAGAGGAGGATATGAATGAAAAAGTTATTAAATTGGAGAAGTGCCAGCAAAGTATAATTAAAAGTACTGCATGTGCTGCATTATCAAATTGAGCAGAAGTTTAGTTTCAGTTACTTTTTAAATTTATGTCTAATTTATGATAATGGGGTATTTTTTATCGGAATTAAGTACCTGGGACAGAATTAACTTTGCAATGTTTCTAGTTTTGCCTGTTCTAGCCCTTCCAGGAACCTTAAGCTAGCATGGTAAGAACCTGGGCTTAAATTTTAAGACTTTTAAGAAATTTAAAATTACGAAGAATTTTCAAGAACCCACATGTACAGCAGATATTCATCTCAGTGCATTTCCTAATAACTAATTTACAGGTAACAGAGCCAGCCTGGGCAGCAGTATGGTAATATTGAAAGCTATTGCCAATCACATGCTTATCATGCACTGAGTAAGATGATAGAGTCTTTGACATACATACAAGATTTAATAACTAATCACTTTGTGTGGCCCAGCCAATAAACATTACATTTGAACAGTAATTTCGTCTACCCTTATTAGATTTTAACCTATCAAGAGTGATCCATTGGCTCAGTTGCATTAGTGATTCCTGCATCTTGACTATCCATCTCCTCAAGCTCCTCAACAGAATTTCCCTTTTGTGCTTTAGACCTTGCAGGGAATGTTGTTCCCACAGAATTCACCATGTTACCATCAGTTGATTCAGTATTCAAGTGTTCAGTACCACTTGGTGCAGAGAATGATTCAGGTAAGGCAGCCTGAAAGCTCCCAGTTTTAGCAGTTGAACTCACTGCCTCTGCTTTTCTTTGAGATACATCAACTGATGCTGACTGCTCTGTATTCTGATCCCGCAAATGTCTATCCATTGAAGCCTGAATAGAAGAGACCATTTCCTGCAACTTTTTTCTCTGTGCCTCAATCAAAGTGGGGTCAAGCTGCCTGCTGTCTCTCATTGTCACAACTCCCGGAGCAATTCGAATAAGCTCACTGTTACCAGAAGCAGCTGTGAATACAGAAGGCTCAATTTTAGCAGAAGGACTGAAGTCCGTTTCTGTGCTATGCTTTCTTAAAAGTGGTGTTTCCCTGGCTCTTTGATCATGTTGTTGACTACTAGATGCAGTTCCTAGGGAATGACCCTTTCCTTGAAATGCAGTTATGTTATGTAGTTGTTCAGATTTCTTTTTCACTACTCCACCACTACCCAGCTTCAGCATTCCATGCGAAGGACTTGCTTCCCTGCTTCTTGAAGTAGCTTCTGCTCGCACTTGACTTAAGGCCTCTTTAACCAGCTCTTCAACATCGGGACCGATCGGGAAGTGCCCAGCAGCATCCACACACAGCTCTAATCTGTCTTCTGCTGCATTGTACACAAAGTTTTTACCAGGCAGATGTGGAAAAGTGCAGTGCTTGCCATCAGCCAAACCTATAAAGATAGGAAAAGTTATTCAAAGTGCTAACATATTTTAAGGCATGCTCTGAACACACAGTAATTACTGTATTTAAATTTACTGAATCAAGTATGTAAAATCAAACACTGAAAGTTACTACTGTGGGAGAAAAAACTTAGGCTTTTATGCCATACAATAACAACCACAGTATGCTGCAAAGATGCTGCTGCTTTCTATGATGACTCTGATGAAGAGACAATACTGTACTATTACAAGATAAAATAACCACATCACTACGACTTGCAGTTCTATGCTTGCAGTAATGTAAAACAAGCCAAACCCCATCACTACCACCACCTCACACCCCCAAAATCACACAACACCAAACCATCAAAAATCTAAACCAGAAAACTGACAAGGAGAACATTTCAAAACACTATTTAAGACTACTTCCATACTAGTCAGAACTGTAGTAGGATTTCTGGTTGCCTATCTGCTGCTAAGCCTGAGGCATTTAAAATTTGGTATTTTGTCTTCTTCTCTGAGAGGAAGTGTTGCTAGATTAACAGAAGTATTTCAAGCTTACTGTATTTAGTAGTCCTGGAGATCATAACTATTAACCTTTACAAAACAAACATAAGGCATAATATTTTTGCTCTGCTGTTTGTTTAATTGGCTCACTTACAATTTGACCAATCTGTTAAAACTGAGAGTTCACTAGATAATTTTAAGTTCTGAAGTTTGTGTGCCAAAAATGGACAACATTTATTTTTTACAGTTTATCATCATAAAACACAAAATAATTCTTTCAACTCTGTCCCAGGCAGGCTGTGGTAAAAGCAGTAAGGTATCACTTCAGTGATGGTGGCTTTCTGTGAGTTAAAAGCTATCTGCAGATGAAAACTTGGCTGCAACCATTCTCTTCACTTTAGTTCCATCAGCTATGCATGGAGAGCTACAATGAAAACAACACAGTTTAAAAGGTGCCAGGAACAGGTAAATTGTTGGGATTTTTCCTCTCATTCTCAAAATTCTTGAAGGAAACTACCAGAAATTATTCTCAAGGGAAGAAATACAACAAACAAATTCTATTTCTGTATTACCAAATACAATGCTTTCAAAGTGAGTATTCTGGGGAACAATGGAAAAGGTCATTCAATAATTTGATAAGTTATTAAACTGTTTTCATTTTAATGAACCTACTGATTAATCTCACTCATCCTCCACAGCTTCTGATTCACACATGCACAACTGCAGAGGACCTACAAATAAGATTTTATTCTGAGAGCTTCAGACATGTAGCTCCTTTCTTTACATATCCATGGGAACCAATAACCAAACAGCCAAAGTGCAGAACAAAATTTAACCTCAAACATCTACCTGTCTAACTTAGCCTGAATATATTTTAAGTACATAATTTAGCAGCTCAACTTTCATTTGCAAAAGAGGGAACTGAAACACTTTCTATGATTGACCAAAACAGCCTCAGAAACTGCAATCCTGAAATCTCAAAAGTAAGATCTTAAATAAGATCTCTTAAATCAAGTTTCAATTGATTAACAGTACCTACACTTGACAGACAGCTTTGTTCCAAAGGTCCAGTATGATAGGTACATTATTAAATTACCTAAAAGATTACAAATAGGTAAGTAGCATCTTAAAGTGGAACGATGAGTTAGATTGTTGCACACTGGACTTGTCCAAGTGTGCTAATGCTGAAATAGGAATTGTATTTACCAAGACAGTCTGTATTTGAAACTATTGCACTTCTTTGTATGCAGGCATTTTACACTATTAGCTCATACAGTCTTATTTCTTACACAGTAAGCTGGTAAAAACGGCTTTTAAGTTAGACATTTTCTGTGAGTTGGGTTAAAATTCCTTAGATTAATTTCAGGCTTTCAAATCTGGCTAGCCATTAATTGGTCAAACATCAGGCACTGCTTAAGCTGATTCACTTTCCACAAACAGTGCACCACTTGTTACTGTACAAGCATAGTATAAGAAGGAAAACTAAAAGGAAACAGATCTAAGGCACTTGCATGCTAACTCTATTATCTAAGCTAATAATTCAGTGAGAGGTAGTGGGCATTGAGTATATCACACATTTTCATTTATTTCCAGAAATAAGTAAGATGAAGTTAACATTGATAAAACTGCCTAAGAAAAAAATCTAACAGCAAGAAAGCAGCAAAGGAACCATTCTAATAGCTGAAACCACAAGAGCTAAACTGTGAATGCAAAGATTTCATCAACAAAATAAACTTTGGGAGAAAATGACTCCTTAGTTCTTTCTTCTCTAAAGAATAGTTGCTATTCTTTGTAGGCAGTATTTGTAAAGCCACCTAAAAATCAAACATACTCTACTTGCTTGGTTATTCTGCACAGAACCCAAGATGCAACATTCAGCAATTCAAGAAGGGGATGGGTAGTTCTGCTTTTGAACAATAATCTTAGGACTATGAAAAACAAATTTAACCAACCATTTAAATTTAAAACATGCAGTACCCTGTATAAAATATCTACTAAGAAGCACAAGAAAGGTAAACTCCTTATCCAGTAAGTGTCTCAAAGTAACAGGAATAGGTCCTATGATTTTCTTGTTGTTTGATCTTTACAGGAGAAAAAAATTAAGAAAACAAAAAAATCAGCTGACAGTTTTTGGTCATATTGTAATTAAAAAAGGAAAGAGCTGTTTGTGCAATTCAGGAAGTGAAAATTTCAGAAAATAAGAGGTTTAAGTTCAATGAAATAGGTTTAGGCAGATTCCCTAGTCTTGGTCTGTTTGAGGGAGCATTAGGAGTTCTCCAAATTTACCATAGTAATAGTATAATAAAAAAAAAAATTATGCTTACAAGTGACTCAACACCAATTTACAATTTTCAGGATTTGGAAACAGAGGAAGGAAGGAATAAAAACAAAACCAAAAAAATACCTGTTGTTTTCTTCATTATGCTGTAGAATACTCCACCCTGCTGAAACAACTGAGGAAGCCCCTTTGCATAAGACCAAACATCTTCTCCTGTAAAAACCAAACATGAACATTAAACAGTTGTATTTTCATATTATAGACAATGGCTGAAACTGTAACTCCTTAAATCAAAAGCTGTGTCTTCACTCTCTTCTATGCAATTAAGAATTCAGAATTTTTATTGCAAATGCACAGAACAGGAGCTTGGGACATTGACCGACTTTCAGAAAAACATACCACTACAGTCAAATATCCTACATGTTCTAGTAGAAAGGTTCCCAAATTTGGTTTGATCCAAGGTGCAGCTCCTGGTTCTTTGCCAGGCCCTAAACACGGGTCTCTATTCCCTTCCTACCTCTGCTTTCAACATTAAACTAGGAAATTATGAACATGCTGCCAAAATTCAAGCACATATCCTTGCTCATTAAAACTTGAATTCTATATCCCTACACCTTCTCCAAAATCGGAGCTCAATTTCACAGCTGCCACACAGCAGACTTAATACTGCAGCTGGGACACAAACATCCACCCAGGCAGCTGCACAGAAGCTGTCTGTACCTTGCTTTTCTTGAGTTAGAAACAAAATACCAACCATGAGACCATGGCAGTCCTGTATAACCAGCATTTCTCAACAATGCCAAAAACGGCATTGAAATGTGACAACTTTAAATGCCCTGGAGAGAAAAAAAAAAAAAAAAGGCAAAAAACCCAACCTAGACTACATAAGGAAAGGAATATAAGGAACAGAAAAATTGGGTTACAGTGATGGAATATCACTGACCTAACAGCACCAGCTCAATCAGTTCAGATCTGCATTTTGCCTGTACCCTTTTCCTTATTTTGCTAACCACTTACCTGCTTAAGAGAAGTGACATATGCTGTAGGTGTCTAAGCAGTACAAACAGAAAGTTCTGATAAATTCTATTCTCCTGATGCAGAAACATCTGTGCATACTACTGTGCATACACATTTTCAGAAAAAAATTGGTTTTCCCACTTTCCATCAAATATTAAGGGAACATATAGAGATATTTTAGATAGAAATTGCCCTCTTCTGTAGGGATTGAAATCTCAACAACCACATCTCTCAAATTTCTGTTAAGACTGGAAAATGTAATATCTTCAACTACAGTTAACTGGTTGTACTATTTGGACAGAGATAGCTGGAATGTGTGAGGCTGTAGAATAACCCACCAATATGTCTCTGCTTGCTGTTATAAAGAAAATAAAATAAAAGAGCACAGGAGGCACAAGACTCTGTACACTCCCCTGCTCGTCTGTTCCTCCACAACTGTCGCTCAGCTCTCACTTCAGGCATTACTCAAGCCCTCATTCTCTTTACAAAGGTACAGTGCACATTCCCCACATTCTGTCCTTGTATGTTTTAAGGACAGGAGACCTATATCATCTGATTAATTTTGAAAGCATTCCTTCAAACCACATACGCTCAGGCTCATTGCATTCATTTGCACATCAAGCTCACAAATTTGGCCTTTGCTTCTAAGAACATCCAAGTAATAAGCCAACTGCTCTTCTTTCTTATTTTCCATGATCTACTGAAGGAAGTCTTCTGTCACTGCTACCTGTGTCCTTACTGTCATTGGCAATTTGAAATGCACTTCCCTATGCACAGTGTCTCCAGACCATCGCTGCTGTGCCTCTTCCAAATCTTCCTGATGGTGTAAACACTGCCCACAGGAATCAAAATAACCACTACACTGACAAGTAACAGAATACAGCTGTCAGTCCACTGAAGCCCAAAGAGGTCACTAAGAGCTCCTTTTACTGCTGCATCGAGCAATCCATTAGTATTTGAAGGACTCCCTTTCAGTCCACAAGACAACCACTGGACTTAAAGAAGAAGCCCAGTTTTAGAACTACTGACATTTTCCAAGGAAAGATTCCCTATTTGCTGTGGGCATGATTTTTCAAGCCTTGCACAAGGGAAGCATCACTGTTTAGACAGCCTTTTATGCAGTACTAACAAGTACTACATGCAGGAAAACATGGAGAGCAGGGCTCACAATACAAAAGCATCAGCCACTGAAAGAAATACAAACTAATGACACTGTTTTGATAGACATCTTCCACTGGAAGACCAAAAAAGTCCACAGTTACAACTGGACTTTCCCAGATCAGAGGAACTAGTATGTGTGACTCAACTAAACTACATTTGAGGTTTGCACATTTTTGTTGTTAGATGAGTTTTACCGTTTGTTTTGGATTTGTTTGCCATGGTAGGGAGATGTTTATAGGTCACAAGTTAATTTGGATGATCATTTAGTTAGATTAAAAACTCCCTCAAGACACTACATTTATCAAAGAGATTACACTGTTCCTACTCCAGTACACACTTCCTCAGACCAGACCCCAAGCCCAGAACATTAAGGTATGGGAACAAATCAAGACTGTCCTACCCACAAACAGGCCTTGTTCACTGATAGAAGTTAGCCTGCAGCTGCTGCAAGCCCAGGACTGTCACTTCAGACAGCAGAGAGGACACACAAAGTGCAACACAAATAAAAAACTCTATTGATAAATATATATTATAGGGATGTACAGCTGGCTTCAAAGCAAGCTGATTAATTCCAAGAAAAGCCTGGTATCAAATAATACATTAAATTTAAACTATTTTGATTCCTTGTGTATGGATGAATTCATCAATGAAAAACCAATCAAAATAAATTCATATCTGGCTTGCACATATTCAGAGTGCCTCTGCAGGGGTTAAAATTAAATCTGGTTGAAAATATAATGTTTTAAATATGTTAATGCAAAATTCTAATTCCTTTTGTAATTTCCCTACAGAATTCTCTATTTTGAGCTAAACAAAAAAAAAGAAGAGAAAGCTTTACAAAAAATCGTGCATAATATGTTAATTGGTCCAGAAATTACAGTATTTAATTTCCCAGGGCTTTTTAAAAATTATATACAGAAAAATTAAAGAACATGACCTAAAATTCTAATAAGTAGCTGAGATCAGAAAAGAAAAATTCTAGTAGCTGAAGTAAGAAAAATATTTCAGCCTACAGGAGACTCTATATGAAAGAAAATGTTTTAAGCACACAGAATGAATAATCATGGATGTTTGAAGACACACTTCCACTATGGGCATTGGGGAAAAGAAAAGCGTGTCTGGCCCAATAAGCTATCTCAACAGCATCTCCCCTCTACAAATTCTAATCTCACTGTATTACAGGGATGTTTTTAGCAGAACAAAGTTACAAAGCTGGCTCTCAGACCTTGCAGCAGTTTTTAGCAGTACAGAAACGTTGTTGAGAAAAACTAAGGCTTCTTGTCTCAAAAAGGCTGAATATGCCACCTTGAGGAATTGCCACCCTTAAGACAGTGCAAAGACTTAGGAAGTTTGTTCATCGATTGAAAAATCACAATTGTGAACAGTCTAGTAACTAGGTTTCTCTGACAAGTATTTTTAAAGAAAAATGAAGATCCAATGAGAAAAGTGATGATATAATAACAGCATCTTGTTCAGCAGTTGCATAAGGTTTTATAACTGGTTGGTTTATCACTTGCTGCCACTTTTACTTCTATTAGTAATGCACAATGGATACTGCCAGAGAAGGGTGAGATAAATTCTATTCTAACCGGTGCTCTTGAAGCAGAATCTAACAGCAGTGATAGCAAAGACAAAAAGTCATTCTTGCATACCAGATCAGTTTACAGTTTATGGATAAGCACCTGTAAAATAATGACACACCTTAATGCTGAAGTATATGCAAGGTATTTTTATAGCATGCCAAAGTTTTTTGAAGTCAGTAACTATACTTCCAGCAGTATTTCCTGCAGACAGGAAAGCACTCTTTTAAGCTTCATCTCAAAATTAAGACAACTTTTAAACCTAACTTTTTTCTGCACTTTGGAACTGGAGTGTAAATGTCAGTGTGACGAGGTGACTAGTGATTTTCAGCACACTGTCTTGTAAAAGACCCAGGAGTAAACAATCACACTTGGAAAAGAATCAAAGTTCTACTTGACGAACTTCTGACATACCACTCTGTGATTACGTAATTGTTTCGTTTCTGAAACATCACATGCTTTAGCCACACCAAATCCCTCCAGCAAAAGGGAAGGCTCCCACAAAAAAAAACTGTAAACATGACTATTCAACTGGTTCGTAGAGCTGAATGTATGATAATTACAGTTCTACTTCCTGCCAGAAAGCAGCAAGAAATGTGAAACCTGATGAACAAAATACACAAACGGGAGTCCAAGTCTCCTGAGTTCAAAAAGGAAAATAAAAAACACAGGCACCTGAGAAAAGCCCTTTTGTCTTGAGTTATTCACAGTCAGATTTACATGACTGACAATTTATAAGTATAGCTTTGCAACCCTAAGTCCAACCTTTGGAATTCAGATCCATGTTTAGGTTCTTTCAGTTTCTCCTCTGTTTATATTCTGAAACAATACTTTTCTTAACTCTTTAAAAGACCAGATCTTCATTTAAAACTAACAGATTACTTCAGGAGAAATGTCAAGTTGATTTGCTTAAACCAAGACAACTCCCTGTGGGGCCAAATGTCAGGATTTCCTCCTATTATAAAGGTGAAAATTTGTTCCTCAAACTTCCAATGAGCAGACACTCAGCATCCCCTTCTCACCCCAGCTCTGAATTTATTTCCTGAAACCTGAGGGAGATGTAGGAAAAAAAAGTCTGTAGCTTTCACACATACACTTCCAATGTGTGGAAGTAGGCAGGAAAATGAGAGGCAGGAAAAACAGACAGACAGGACAGCAGAGGGAATCCAATCACCTCTAAACAGCAATTTTTAAAAGAGGACTTTATAGCAAAAGAAGAACAAGTATCTCATAAACCTCATATATACATTTCTAAAAGTCACTGACAGCACATTCAATGTTCTTCTAATAAAGGAATAAGGGCATTAACCTGATTAACCGTGATTTAAGAAAAAGGGAAATGTGTACGTAACTAGAGTTTGCAACATGTTATCTTCTACTTAAAAACACAATTTTGAAGAATAACACGAAGTCAGCCTTACCCATTAGCGTTGCCAGAAGACAGAGCGAATACATCTCCTTGTCGACTTGCTCTTGCAGATCCTTTGACGAGATCTTACTGGTCACAGCAATATCTTCGTGCTTCACAGCATGGGCTGAGTGAGCTGAGGCAGCCTGCCTGCCTTCCTCCTTGCCCTTCAGGATTTCTATGGCAATCCTGTCACCGTGCTGCAAAGGAACAGGCTCGTTTTCCATGCCTTCTTTGGGAGGCAGAAGCTCTTTTGGAGGAAAGCCGTAGCGAATACATTGCAAATACGGGGGAATATTAAATTCTCTCGCAATGCCTTCCTGGAGTTCCAGGAAGGTGGTAGTGCACTTCAAGGTAAGCATTGACTGCCTCCCGTCATTGGTGGTTATTCGAATTTTCTTTTCTTTTGCAGATGTTGGAGAATACGGGGTTTTGGTTGGTGTAGCAGGTGCAGACGAGGGCCCCTCACGAACAGTCCCAGGAGAAGCAGTCCTGGGTTGCCCTTTATGCTCTTGTTTCAATTTTTCACTTTTCCGTTTCTGCATTACGGAAGCCTGGTCCGCAATGTTCTGCTGAATAGTTCTTTCAGCCTTGCTCATATTCAACTCCTCCTTGTGCAAAGTTTTAGTTTTCTGTCCAGTCAAAATGATTTTGGTTGGAAGTTGCGACTCTAACTCTTGTCCTTGCTGTACATCATCAGCTCTTTGGGCGTGAGCACCATCGATATTTACAGGGGTGTAATCATCAGGGTTCTTTTTGGCAGTTTGGTGCAGTATTGTGTTGACAACTTTCTGCACAAGAATCTCGCTACCAAATTCACCGGGGAAGTGCTTGGTAACAAGTTTCATGGCGACATCATACACATTGCTGTTCAAAGAGGTGTCACTTTCATACTGGAACCAGTAGACAGTCTCCCTCACCACTCTTCCACCCCACTCTAGAGTTATAGGAAAAGCTTCAGGCAGATTGTCATATTCTTTACCTTCCCAGTAATGCTTGAATCCACAGCCACATTTGCCACCTGAAGACCTAGTATTAGTTCTGTCTCCATCAATATACAAAACAGACCCATCTTCTCTGACACGCCGCATTAAGTTACCGTGGCACCAGTTACAAACAGTCAAATTACTCAGGCCATAGTCTGGTACCAGCACATCCTTCACAGGGTTGTAAGAACACACCAAACTGTTCAGGGGAAAACTATAATTTTTGTCAGGCCTTAGCTGGCCATGAGTACTTTTTGCCAGGTTATACAGCTTCCCCCCAGGAGCCAGCCACTCGGGGGGAACGTGATGCTCTGAAAGAGCCCCACAGATGAGGCACCTGTGGAGGCGGCTGTCCATCACTGCTTTTTTGGCAGCTGCAGTGACCTCTTCGGGCTGGACCCCTATTACACCAGTCCTTCTGTAGAAATATTGATGCACATCAGCTACAAGACTGGGGTGGATACCATGTTTACTCATGAAAACCTCCTCCATTGCAGCAACGAGCCTCATCAAGTACTTATCCTGCAAACTTCTGTCTCCTCCAATAATACAACCACCATCCTCCTCTAGCATGATGTACTTTTTGATGAGGTCTTGAGGAACTCCCCAGGCTTTAGGAAGCAGCTTTCTAGGCAGCTTAGGTAAAGAAGCACCTTTTATTCCAACCAGAGGAATATAATGGTTACGTCCCGAGCTACTCCACGCAATACAGATCGGCTTGTTCAACATGCCGTCTTTCCCCATGCATTTCTCCAGAGGTATCAGACCAGGGAGGAATGTTGCTGAATAATCTCCAGAGCTTCGCATTCCACTCAAGGAGTCTAACAGGATGATAGGCCGGTGAAGCACGTTGGCCAGACCAAAGATGTGAATATTCCTAAGGCCCATTGGCACACCTTCTGGAGGAACAAACAAAGGGTCACATTCATTGATAATATCCTCCCACTCTGCAGCATCAATAAAGTCATGGAAAAGCGCCTTGTAGTGGCTTAGATTCTCCTCAAAATGCTTCTTTAGATTCTCTCGGAGAGCATGCCAGAACAGTTCCCTGCCAACGAGCGCTCGTGAGACTGCATGGACGAGGCAGTGGCCATCTCCATCCACGTGGACAGGAATGAGGCACTCTTGACTGTTGTTGGCCTTCTTGATATCCTCCAGGGTGTCGTGCAGGTAGATGAGGCTGCCGGAGCGGTCCTTCCCATAACCCATGGTCTCGACGTGCTCCGGCTCGATGAGGAAGGCGCGGTCACCCAGGAGGGAGCAGTCAAAGATGTCTCCCTGGTTCATCTCCGTGAGGAGCTTGGCTTTGCCAGTCTGCTTGTCCATCCCATAGCGGGCCAGGATGGGGGCCAGGAGCTTGCAGTGGTAGTTGGAGAGGCCATTGACTTTGACGAGCTCAGCGCTCCTGCGGGGCGGGCCGGCGCCGCTGACGCCCAGCAGCGCATTCCGCAGCAGGTTGTGCAGCACCAGGTCGGGGTCCGTCACCTCCTCCACGGCCAGCAGCTGCCGCTGCTCGTGGCGCCGCCCGCAGTCCGTGCACTCGATGCTGCCGCTGCCCTGCGGCCCGTGCGCCGGGAAGAACAGCCGCGCCTGGCATTTGGGATCGGGGCAGGTGCCCGAGAAGATGCGCCGGTCTCGCTTCTTGGTGGCGGACGGAGGCGGCGGCTGCGGCTGCTGCTGAGGGGACGGCGGCGGCGGCTGCTGGGGCTGGGACATCGCTCCGCTCCGCCCGGGCTTCACCCGCACCCGCTCCTCCGCCGCCCTCACAGGCGCATTCCCTGCGCGCCGGACAACGACCGCCGCCTCTCAGACGCCGCCGCTGCCGGTGCTGCCCGTGCGGTACCGAGCGCCGCCCGCCGCCTCCCGCCCGACGCGGAAGCCGCCNCGCACGCGCGGCGCCGCGGGGGCGGACGGGAGCGATAGTTTCGTTCACCTCCGAGGCCCGGTATAAGGAAGGGATCTACGTGCCCACGGCAGACTACAGAGACCGTGGTGCTATGCGGCGGAGAGTGGGAGGGCGGGGGTGGGGCGAGTCCCGGCGGGGTTGCTGGGAAGCGTAGTCCGCGGACGGGTGGGCCGGGAGGGACGGCAGGGCGCTCGGCGGCGCTTGTTGCGCTTCCTGCGGGAGCGCTGGGGGTGGCAGTGGGGTGTGAGGTAACACTCCACATGTGCATTCCTGCTCTGTTTCGCTCGGGTGTTGGTCTGAGGTGACACCCCACGTGTATATTCCCCCTCCTTGCCCCTCGGGTGCTGGTTTGAGGTAACACTCTACGTATATCCCTCCTCTGCTCCCCTCGGGGGCGGGTCGGAGGTGACACCCCGCGCGTATCACTGCTCTGCCCCCTCACCTTCGCCCGCTCGGCCCCGCAGGAGCAGCGGGGCGAGGCTCCCTCCCGTGTCACCTGTGTCACCTGTCCCCCTGGACAGGCTCGGGGGCGGGAGGCTGCTCAGCTCCAACAGGCTGCTGCCGGCAAGGGGCTGGCAGGGCGGGGGCCGGCCCCAGCCTTCCCCCCAGCAGTGCCGCTCACGGGGACTCTGAGGGCTCCCGAGGGCTCCCTGAGCGCGGGGGTGTCCCAAAGCACGGCACACAGCGTGTCCTGCCAGGCAGAGCCCCCGGCAGGCAGCATTGCCGGCAGGCGTGGGCACACGGGCGCTGCCCCCACAGCCGCCGCAGCCAGGCCCGGGCGGCGCTGGGCTCTGCCTGCCCTTTGAGCCCCTCGGGGTGTCCGGGGCTCAGCAACTCTCGCCGGGGTTTCGATTGCCGGGAAGCCGCGCCGGGCTGCCTGTCCTGGGGCTGAGCTATCTGAGTAGAGGTGTTCCCCGGCTGCCGGCTGCTGATAGCGGCAAAACAAGGCTCAAGGAGACGCGAGAGGAAGCTGTTAACAGGAGTGATCCCTCCAGCTGGTGCTACGCGAGGAGATAATGAGGGGACGGAGCTGGCGCTTAGTTATCTCCAGGGGCCGTCTGAAATGATACTTTTGCCAAAATGAAATGGAATAGCGTTCACAACTTCCAACCTAATTGCAGGGCTGGCAGCGTATTCATGTGGAGAACTCAAGGAGGGATACTGTCAGCAAACGGGGGAGTTAACCTCTTTGAAAACTATTCCAGATAGAGATTTATCCTTAAATTAAGGAAAACGAAAGCTGAATGTCGGAGGACAACGTGGAACCTCACAGGGCATTTCCAAGTACCAGTGACCTACCCCTATGAACACAAAGGCAAAAAAAACGACCACTTCCTCCCTCCTCCATCACCCTTGCTCTACCAAACAAATACCTGGAACTTACATCCCAAGGCCTTACCTCTTCTATAGTCACTCAAGTGGTCTAAAATTAGAATAAAAATAATAGAGATCGTATCAGAGAGATAGCATTGTGCTTGTACTTTCCAATACAAAGGGCATGTTTCATTTTCATTAATCCCTGAAAAGTAATTTATGCATCTGACATTTAAATTATAAAGAATCAGATGATTAATACATACAGAAAAAAATCTGTTTCTGTGCTTTATCACAGGCTTAAGGAAAAACATGGCTCCGGGCCTGGCCCTGTGACAGACTGAGCACTGCCACCTTCCAGTGACAGCAGCTGAGCTGTGCATGCTCATTCCCTTTCGGTTTCAGTAATTTGTCAAGCACAGAAAATGTGTGTGTGTGTGTGTGTCTGTGTAAATGTATGCATTCCACAGTGTAATTTTTAAATCTGATCTTTTAAAATATTTGTCAGGTTTGAAGAAGGAAAGATGAAAATCATGAGGCAGGATTTCATTCTTGCCTGCTACTAATACTTTTTAATGTGTATGACAGTAAGGTAGCAGCATCACCAGCTCCACAATCCTGCCAATGTGCCTTGTACTTGGGGATAAATCAGCACGCTGTGCCCATTCATTCCTTAGTTTCCCCTTCATAAGTAGCGGGAACGCAGTAAAAATGCAAATAGGGAAGGCTCTGTCCTCTGTGAAACTGTGTGGCAGCTACTGAGAATGGGCACTATTCAGGGCATGGTCCGGTGACAATCCTGTGCTAACCCGGCCTGCATTTTGAAGAAATGTCCAAAGAATTTTTCCGTAACATCGCTGGCCTCTGGAACGATCCAGTTTTTCACATATGGGAAATAAACACTTCTATTACCGTTTAACAGTACTTTGTAGTCAATAATAGGGAGCACCCTGGTGAAATAATTCACTTGTACTATCAAAGCCAATGGAATTTATGATGTTTTGTTTACTTCTCCAACCAGATGTTTTTATGAAAGCACTCTGACTGTAAAGTCAAAACCATTTCTCCTTTCTCTTCCTTGCATTAATTTCACTGATAAATTAAATTCAGTAGCAGAATCTATCTTTTATGGTGGCTTGACCCTAATTAACATGGATGTTTTTGATGAATGACATTTATAAGTTCTCCAGCTATATGCAGACTTATGATCATGATTGATTGCCCAAGCAATTTCTGCAACAATAAACTTTCATTACAGAATCTTTGATAAAAAATCACAATTCTCCGGCAAACTAATAATTTATGGAAATTAAATGCATCTTAATTTACAAGCTTTATACATTGTGTAAACAGGATATACAGGATAAGGGCATTCTGTGTTGTATCACTGAATACAGATTACACAAGTAACTAAATATTTAAGCACTCTTAAAGGAAAATTCAAGAAATACAGTGTCTGCCTTATTTGTAAATACCCTGCAGAGTGTAGCAATGAGTCCTACCAGAGATCATGGCAAAAGCCATGCTATTTTCCCAGGCAAACAACAACATCACAGTCAGGAAAGTAGGACTGAAGATCACACTGATTACAAAGTTAAGTCTATTTGTAATGGGTCAGAAGAGTGATTAATAGTCAGCAACAGGACATACCTGAACTCGTGCCACTTCGCTGATGAGAACCAAGCACTGACAGTCAAAATGCCAGGCATTCATTTCAGGCCCAGGATGGAAGATGTAAAAATTTCAGTTTGATCATCACCCAGTGCTATTCTGTCTCTTCTCTGTCATTTACCCTCAGGAAATGGGTCATTCCCAGGTCAAAGCAATTATTTTTCAGAGGCACTTGTTTCTTTGGAAGAGCAATGACAGAAGTTTCCAGCTAAACAGAAACAAAAGGCTTGTGCAGCATGCCAAAGAACAGATCATGATAAACTAGAAGATGGTCTGTGTTGTCAAGAAGTGAATGTTATTGGCCTTCAGCTACACCTCAGCATGCTCTTCAGAAAGGATAGCTAAAATCTGGTGTTTTCTTCATTGAAACCCTTGCAGAGCTGGTCCTGCCTAGCCTGCAAGACTAGCAGTTTAGCCTGACCTGGCTCTGAAAGCTCTCTACATATACACCGAAGAAAAGAGGAGAGAGAAAATAAAAGTGTGAGCTAGGGGGAAGATGGCACTATCATCACACCCCATGATGAATACAGCACTTTTTTATTTAGATGTGACTGCATAGCATCTAAAAAGCATGTGTAGATAAGACTGGATAGTACTTATGATACCATAAATAATATTAGTAATACCAGCTACAAGGAGAAAACAACAGCATGTGCTCCACTGCACAGAGCAGCTTTGAGTGTTGTGTGGGCTCTTCACTCCTTGCTCCTGTTAGGCCAATTTGGCACTCACTTCCTGACCACTGCTGAACTATGTACCTTGTTTTGGCCATCACTTAAGCAGGCGTTGTTAAAAGCCCAAGTGCTCACCACCATGCTACCTGCAGAATTCCAGAGGGATGTTGGTCACAGGCCTCCTCACCTCCTGGTCCTCAGAGGCAGCGTGCAGCCCAGCAGCGTTCTGGAAGGACAGGAATGACCACTGAGCAACTTTGGCTTTCATGAACCTTTGGGTTAATTAATAGTTAGTCAGTGGCAGGTAGAAAACAGCGCCTGATTTATCCTGGGGACCTGGGCTGGTAACTCGTGTCCTGGATACATCCAACTGAATAACTTCCATATCCCTCTTCTACTGCCTTCCAATGACCTCCAAAATTTAAAAAAAAATTTCCTTCAGTGCTTTCACAGAGTCAGAGCTTGCACCAGGTTCAGCAATTCACACCACTATTAGATGCTCTCTGTTAACACTGATGTCATTCCTACAGGAGACCAAATCTGGGCTGCTCAAAGTGTGGAATGTGTGTTAGCAAAACATGAATGCATTAGGAGAACAACATGAAAAGTTAAATACTGGGCAGAGGTTCCAGTACTAATTACAACCATCCAAATAACCTGCTCAAAGGCTTTGCTGCAGCAAAATCAATGTTCCCAGTGGTGGTTCAGGTACAGCCTAGTCCAGTGAGAACAGCTCTACAGCTGACTCTCATGCTGGGTCAATCTCAGCACGCAAGACAAGCTGCTCAACACTGGCTTGGGTTTGTTTACCTATGCTTTCCTTTTATTTCTTGGCTCAAAATCAGGTTCTGAAGCCCTGTCTTGAAAACATTTCAAATTGATTTCACATGCAAACTCCTCTGCAAAGTTAAGGCCCCCACATGTTTTTACTCTGAATATTGCTTTGTGAATTGATGTCAGCACAACTGGCAAACAAAATGGATTCATCTGGACTGTCAGTGTTCAGGAACTGTCAATATAAAATCAATCTTTAGGGCAGTAGACCATTATAAAAAGGGAGAATGTAAGTGTTATTAGCTTAGATGTGTAACCTGATTATATGGAAGCCTCAATGGCAATTACTGTGAATGTTTATCTGCTTTCCATAGTGCTCTGTCAAATACAAATTGAACGAATGGTACAATCCCATTACACTAAAAGATAAATGCCTCAAAATAAAATAGGTGAACAACTAACACACTCACTGCCCTATTGATTTGTATGTTCACAGTGTATGCAGTCACTGATCTCATCAGCTGTTAAAGGTTTACTTAAATCTGTATAACAATCCCATGTATTTAAGCATCCCAATTAACTGTCTGGTTCTAAGTGAAATTCTCTCTGCAAATACCCAGTTTAAAGAATGAACAGCATTTCCAGTACAGAAAAATTGCCAAGTCAAGGATATAAATGGGGGACAAAGATATCAAATGCTTCTTACAGAGAGCACATAGCAGTCATGCCTGGCTTGTGATTATGCTTCAAATTTGGAAGTATTCACAGGTTGAGAGCCTGTGTTTTTCAGAGTTGAAGACAGAGGAGAGAACCTGACACACAAATACAAAATGGTGGGAGTGGGTCAACAAGCTGAAAAAAAGAAAACCAAACAAATTCACTCTATCCTTAAATTTTCTCCAGGGGGTTTTTAAAGTAGATGCTACAACACTTCAAATTGAAACCAGATGAACCCTTCCAACTGGTTTTCTTCTCTGTTCTTTGGCAACTGAGCTGAGCATAATACCCCACCTTCCAACATGCACAAACAGCCTTACCACCAGTAGCCAAATGTTCTAATAGTTTCTGGTTTTCTGACAGCTCAGAGGTTCTTGATCCTTTATACACCTTTGAGGGTCTAAACTACAGCTCTTGTGTTAATTAATACATTTCAGTTCACTGATAACCTTCCAGTAAGTGGCATCCTCTACCACATTTCTTTGTCTTGGATATGATTTCTAAGTATTGAAATAAGTGAAAAGGAGATTTGCAAAACCAAAGAAATAGGCGCCTGCTACTGGGCAGGAATTTCTTTGAAGAGCAGCTTTTTCTTGCATCTGATGTAAAACCACTCACAGTAAGAATGAAGGTGTACCATCTATTAAAAAAAAATTGAAGTAAAATCTTCTCTTGTCTTTGAGAAGTATTTTCCCGTTATAAACTCGTTGGCTTCTATGATGGAAAATGCATAAAGTGACTTGCAATTAACTCTCGTCCTTCACTAATTTTATCAGAGGAAAAAAAAAAATTAAAATAAAACGCCTTCCCCGGCATTGTTGTGCTGCGTTCGGCTCTGGCAGTAGGTGTCAGCAGAAGCTCACCAAGGGAATGTTCCCGTCATCCCGGGAAGCGCCGCGCTGCACGGATGAAACATCAGCGCTGTAAGGCACCACTGCTTTGTCACTCTGCTGCCTTTTTTCTGACTAACCAAATCACGAAAAGCAGCAGGTCCAGCTGCTGGACGTCCTACATGGTTGTACACCGCTGCAAATAAGCAGGACGAGCTTTGATAATTCATTTGCATAGCAAATGTGGTGGTTCACGGGACAGACGCTGGTCTCGAAGAACATTTTGTGTGTCAGAATGACAGGACATGTGGACATGTGATTTGCACATTGAGAACATGTTCTGAGGTCCGGAACTCATCAGAGAGGATCAAGTAACAGCAGAGGGAAGATCTTCCTTATGGTGTGACTTTACTAGAGAGCACTGCATAAGAATGATTCAGGGGATAAAATATTAAGGAGAGGTTTTCAAATAAAATCATACTAAGGTCAAGCTCACTACTCAAACTAAGAGCTATCTGCAGGTACAGCAGGAGAAAGTTCATTCACAGGTAGAAAATTGGAGAGAGATTCTGTCGATATAGAATAAGTCAGGCATCCTATGGGGAAGGCTTTCTAGATTTGAATCTGAGCAAATCTAGATGAGTAAAATAAAGTATCAAACAAGTTGCACAACTTGATGGAATAACAAGAGAGTGAAAGAAAGACAACTTTGATACAGCATATTTGGAACTCTCCACATTTCTAGATAATACTGCATATGAAGGAAGTAAAAATCAAAAATCATTCAGAAAAAATCTGAGGTTATATATGCCCAAGCCATCTCGATCCAAGGAACAGTAAAGTGAAGAACAATCACTTCAGTTAAACAATGACCTTGACTCCAAAACTCACAAAAACCCATGTGGCAAAAAAAAGTCCACTAAATCAAATTACCAAACAGAAAGCAGGATGGGGGGAAAAAAATCCAATTATGCCAAAGCAGAAAGTAAGATATAATAAAGGGGATATAAGGAGAACACTGCAAGCACATTATTTCTGTTAGGAATGTTTGACAATGCCAGCCCAATATGGTCACCTATTTTCTCTCAGACAGAGAAGGGCAGCGGGCAGAGCACATACAGGAGAGGAAGTGAGAGCTGTCTGATCTTGGCATTCGTGAGTTTTGGTATCCTCTCACATTGCACTTTACAATCAAGCTGGCAGACAATTTACTGATCTGATACTGCTGTGCTAGATAGAAAAGCCATGATTATAGCAAACTTACGTAACCACAGCATATGCAGAGCAGCTGGTCACTACCAAACTGTAAAACCATGAAAATGAGGTTATGCAGGCATCTGTCTCAGTCTGTTCATTAATTACATGCAAGATTATTCTTATCAAACTTGTGGGAAACACCGAACTGGAAAGAGTTGCAAGCACTTTGAGGGAGAAATGTATAGTTTAAAATTCTCTTGACAAGCTAGTGAAATAAATAAGATTAGAAATCAGCATATATAATATTTCCTTCTCACTTATAATCACAAGATAAAGGAGTACATTTATTGGAAACATTTTTCATAAAGGATCAGGGCATACAGTGAATCACGAACTGATTGTGAGTCAGCCACATCATATTGTTATGAAAAAGCAAAGCCTTTTAAAGGATTCAGTGAATGAATGTCAGGGATACAAAAGGATCAACATGGCAACTTGCAGCAAGCACAGTGTGTGTTAGGACCTAATTTCAAGAAATTTGAGAACCAACAAGGAAATGTCCAAGCTAAATGAACAATAAAATATTCATGATCTAGAAAAAGTAAGGTTGAGAGAAAGAATGGATGTCCTCATGTAAGCATGCAAGAGCAAGGTAACTGAGGCAGATGATACACAAACTGTGAGTCAAGATCTCAGTAAAGAATCATGATACAGAAATAGAGAAAATCAGAAAAATATGTTAGAGATGATATGGCTTCATGAAAAATAGTCTGCTCTACTCACAGCCCTTTCCTAGCTTTCTGTTTGTGAATGTGATTAATAAATCCACCCCTCTGATGGTAAAGCTTTGTGCACCTCCTGTTTACACCAGGAGTAGCCAGCCCAGCACTCAAGGTGAAATTTGGGGGAGTGCTCCTGACAAAGACAAACAAAAACATCCTACATTGAAAAGTAGAATAAAAGCAAAACAATAATTTGAGAAAAAGAGACTGATTACTTTCTTATATGTGGGTTAGCAGAGCTGAAAGCTTTAGCTAATGTTATAGTAACCTACAGATCTAAGAATATTTGACTGAAGCTGTTACGCCTCCAAGAGCATTATTCCCAACTCGGCTCTTCCAAAGCCCTTCACTGGCTCTCTGTAATGTGGGGAGAAAGAAATGCATGTGGAACCTCTGATACAGGGGGACACCTAAGCAGTCTGGCAGAGTGGGAAACACCAGCTCCTCAGAAAGGGAATCCCAACAATCCCTCTTCCTTGCTGCACAATACCAGACCCCTCGAAGAAGGCCTTCCATGGGTAAGCCTACTACAGTTTGCAGAATAGGACAGAGAAGAAAGTAGAGGATATGTAACTGCACCCAAAACATTGTCTTTCAAGTCTAGGGGTAGGAAAGACAAATCTTTAGGAACAGATAGGATCTGAAAATTCTCTGAAGTGGAGACCTGTTTTTACCACTGGTTTAATATTGATCTAGGTTTATATAATCCCTACTTTAATTATTGTACCTCAGCCACTCCCTAGACTCCAGACTCTTCCCAAACAGCCTTTTTGTAAGCAGCCATCTCCTATTGTGTGACAAAGGATTTCTCATAAACTTCCATCAGTTGCCACCAACACATGAGCTCCCTCAGATGCAGAAAACTACTGGTGTTTGAAATATGCTCTGCTGACAGCAGATCCATGGGCCATTGGTCAGAACACCTGGGACACTTGCTGGGTCTTTCCTGCTGGAGCTCTGCAAGAGCTGATTACAAAATGGATGCTTTTAGACTAGAGTTACAGCACACTGAAGACCCTAGGGTTTAGTAGATATCTCTTACTCACGTGCACAGTTCAACTACCCTTTCATTGTATGCCCACTAAATTTGACTATGATTATGTCTGTGTGCAAGATTTAAAAAAAAAATTAAAATTAGTTACTTCTGTTCTTTCCCATTTTGTCCTACAGCAGAGATGTCATCCATTTCCTTAGTCTGGTTGCATTTGAATTGCATTACAGGGCAGAAAAGTTAATAGAAGAGAAGACAATAAAGATGAGAAAGCAGAACAATAAACGGAAGGAAAAAAAATTTTGTTTAATTTTTAAGTTGTACTCTTGCTATCAGCAGAGCTGGAAAGCCTGTTAATGATGAGTAAGCATTAAGTAACAACACTTCCAGTTGACACATATATAAAAGAATTCACGTATATAAACTTTAGTAACCCTTCCACTTCGCTTAGAAAGGGATTACAGCTTCCTTACAGTCTTGTAATCTTTCCCACTCAAAGCACTTATTATCTTCTTTTAAAGGTTTTAGACCCTAACTCCTATATTAATACTGATAGGAACACCTCCATGAATTTGTGGTAGTTTTTGAGATTTTGTATCTATGAAAGCTATTGACTCATTGTTGCTACTTCCTGATAACTCACGGGAAACATGAGGCAGGGGTTTTCATGTTCCCCAAAACAGCAACCACAGCTAGGACGGAAAGGAAAAAGGAGAAGAAACAAAAAACCATTTCATTAAATAAATTTGTTTTCTAAGCGGGATATTTTCTTGAACTGAAACTTTGGTAAGTTAATTCAATTTCATCTTCTTGGAAACTTACATTGTTATGTCACATGACACTTCCCCCCCCCCATACAACTAAGATTTAATCCCAATTCCCTTTTATACAACTGTGTTAAGAAGCAAAAGTAGACTTAGGGTTTGACTAAGGGTCTCTAACTTTTCATCTGCTTATTTTTACAGTTTGCATTGAGTAAAATGATTATATCTCCTCTCACCTTTTATTTGCTGTATTCTTTGGGTTTCTATTTGAAGGTATCTTGATATAACCATTATGTTTCACCCTTGCAATACATACCATACTGCCCCTTTTTCTTGTACCTTTTTGTAGAGAAATAGCTTCTAATTCTTGGCTGGATGTTGGAGAATTGTTACTTAATATATTTAAAATAAATAGTTTCAAATTTTAAAACTATTTTAAATTTAAAGATAATTTTAAAGAGCTTTTTTTTTCACTGTCTTCCATTATTTTAGGTAATTGTGCTTGCAGAAGTTGACTCCTAGATGCTGTAGCCAACATCACTGATGTTTCATATGATAAAAAAGTTCACAGCAGCAGGGATCCTGAATGCAAAAAACGGGCTCTGCTTTGTATGCAAAAATTTAACAGGCTTGTGGTGTGAATGGGATGGGTGTTACATTGCATCCAGTAACAGAAGCTGAAGGGCAGCTAACCTTCTGGTCTAATTAACTTTGAAGTTTACAGAGAACACACTAAAGCATGCAATAGCCACATGATATGTCACAACAGTTGAGTAAGAGGATATGATTGAGGAATAACAAATTTTGGTTTTGGAAGACGGGAAAGAAAATAAAGTGTGATTACTACCTATCTAGAGAGAGGATATGATGCTTAATTGCATATCTCTCACCATTCCAGGGAAAGAACTGTACTTGAAAGCTGCCCCTAATTGGAGCAAACCAACAGTGCTTACATGTCCTGAAGTATCACCCACAAACTTGGCAACATCTTGCACCAGTATTCATCATGTCTCAGGATCAAACAGCAAATGGCCATTATTTAATGACAACTAAGACTAGGAAACACATCTCTGTTTACACTCATCTGAATATCTGTCCATGAACTCCAATTCTGCAAAAATCTCATCTAGACTTACTCTGACACTGACAAGTACAAACTAAAGTATGAAACTCAAAGCATGCAACAGTGTAGGAAATATAAGCAACCTTAAGTGGTGGCTATGAGAAGAGTGACCTCTACTCCTCTGTACCTGTTGTGACTTGGGTGTTGATGTAAAAGCCTAATGGCAATGCTTTGGAGAAGATGATTTTTCCTTGAAAGCACAATTAGAGGTAGGGATCTCCAGATGTGATTTGGTAACTAAGTTCCTGGAACTCAATAAAGCATTTAAGTTTTTTTCATTTGACATTTGCGTTAAACTTTCATCTTAATTGCTGTGGTCCATGTAAAATGTGTTATCCTACCTTACTGGAAGAAAGCATTTTCAATAGTATACCTTGTAAATCTCTATGCTAATTAGAAATATGAACTGTTAGCTAGCCTCCTGAACATGAACTTTATCATTCCTTCAGGAACTTGCTCTGAAAAGATGGGAATTTACATGCCTGAAGATAGGAGCCTCTTCATGAATGTGGATTCAGTGGCAGATGAATCCATGTCACAACAAGCCTTTCTCATGATACGTAATCATTGATTTATTTCCTGGTTAGTACGTGGTTGTGGGGGATCTACCCAGCCTGAGCGTGTACTGTCAGGTCTGCTGAACAGAAAGCCTTGGTAAAAGGTCACCTTATATAACTCTGCTCTCTACTTTCAAACTTTTAAACTTCTTTTATTCCATTTGTCCTCAGTCTATCTCTATTTCTTTCACCCCTACTTTGGCTCATAGCCCATAGTGCTAGAGAGCTTGCTACAAGTCTCCATCAGCTAACAACCATTCGTCTTCGCAATTTCCCCTCTGAAGCTCAGCCCGTGCTATTACGTGGCTTCTTCATGTGGGAGGAGGCAGAAGTAGGATGTATGAAGGCAGAGTTGCCATGGGGAAAGAAGTGCAAGGAGATGAAAGGCGGAGACATGCAAATAGGTGAAGCAAGAAAGAGAATGAAAGAAAGAACAGCAAGAGGACAGAAGTCCTGGTGACCCCACAAAAGATGTTTCACCCCTTTGTTGGCCTCTCATAGTAAAATGACAATGCATTATCTCCACAACTACTGAGTTACTACACAGAGGGTATTCTGACCTCACTCTGTGCACCAGACAATTGATATTGACAGGAGTTTTGTTATTTTAAAAGCAGAATGTCATCATCATAATCTGTTTCTTCTCTGTTTTCTCTTTCTGTATTGCTGGTGCTTTTAGGTGTGCTGTTCAGACATTGACCTGTGTGTAGTTAAACAAATCAACCTGTCTGGAAGGATATGCATAAAAGCAGAAAACAAACAATGGAGCAGACACGAGGAAACAAACGAGGCACATCTATTAGCTTTGTTTGCTCAGCAGCCGGCCTGAGACTGACCTTTTAAACATTTTCTAAGTTTAGTGCTTCCTAGTGTAGAGGACGTGGCATTAGGGACCTTGAGGGTGTACTTGTGTCCTCACAGTGGAATACCAGAGCAAGAGGAAAAAGCCAATCTTATAGGAAAACTAAGATGGAAGAAAAGGCTGGCTGTAGTGGCAAGTCACTTTTTCCTTTGTTTCCTTTTTGTTTTTTTAAGAGGGTTTTACCATAGGTGAACCCTGCCTACATTGAAGTGGAGATAGTTAAGATTCTCTTTGATATTTAGGTTTTCTGCTGTGTCTGTACTGGAGTGCAATAGCTTGACTAGCAACAGAAAAGTCTCTGGTGGAGAGAAATAAACTTGGAAAGAGCATGAACTTGCATTTGCTCAGGAACTCCACCACCATGGCTGCATCTGCACATTGTGGTCTAGACTGGAAACTTTTCCCCAGGCTATCAACATGGCAATCCATCACCTGCAAGAGGACCATGTCTTTCCCAAATTGCCTAGTTTGTGCCAAAGTGTATGTGAAGCAGGAAAAATTAATTATATCAGGTCAAAGAAGGATTTGTAGTGTTTTTACACACACATGCACACAAAAAGGACTAGAAGAGACTTCCAGCACTTCAGACCCCTCAACTGATAAAATATGCTATTTACAGCTGACCTTTTGTGTTCCTTTGTGCCATATCTGTGTTCTTTTAAGTGGCAGGAAAACTCTAGAAATAGTTTCTTGTTATTGTTAGTTAACAGAAGTGGATTTCACTTAAGATGGATGTTTTTTAAAATTTTTAATTTCAGGTAAGGAATAAACAATACAAGTATACCTGGAATACTATAGCTTTGAAAATAGGAATTCTGTAGGCAATTTATGCAGTGTTTAAGAAGCTCAAGTATGTTGAGATAATACATCAGGTTATAGGCTGCTTTGGGGTGGAACAAATTTTTCCTTCTTAGGAAAGGGAAAAAGCATTTTTTGTTTTTAGTTTTGTCCTGATATGGGAGACCTTTCAAGACTTTTTCCTCATTCAGGTTCTTTGGGAGAGAAGGGAAAGGAGGGAATGGTTACATCTATTATTCAGTTCTGTCTCTGCTAATTTAATCCAATGCAGAAATAGGGCTCTGATACTGACAGATTAATTCCTGAAAATCTAGGCCTTACAGGAAATGTTTAGTTTTGTTAATCAAACCCCTTCTCCCATGAAATAATATAGCTAGAATCACTCATCACTTTTTAGCATTACTTTTGCATAATGGGTGGGTCTCTTCAACGGGTCAAACTGCATAACCTTTTTGTCTGGACATTTGCCTTTTGGAAGTTGTCCTGAAAATAGTTTTCTGTGTGACTGTATTCTAAATAATTACACACGCAAGATGGATCAAGGACACCCACATGTGCATAACGTTAAATGTGTGCAAGCCTTATGAGAAACATAAGGTCACGATGATCACAGAAACACAGAATCATAGAATAGTTCAGGTTGGAAGGGACCTCTAAAGGCCATCTAGTCCAACCTACCTGCAATGAGCAGGGACATCTTCAGCTCCATCATATTGCTTAAAGCACCATCCAACCTGAACTTGAATGTTTCTACCGATGGGGAATCTACCACTCTCAGACAGGCAGCCCGTTCCAGTGTTTCACCACTGGCATTGTAAAATTTCTCTTCCTCATATCTAATCCAAACCCACCCTCTGTCAGTTTAAAGCCATTATCCCCTGTCCTATCACTTCCTGCCCTTGTAAAAAGTACCCTCTTCAGCTCCCTTGTAGCTCCCCTTTAGGTACTGGAAGGTGCTATAAGATGTCCCCAGAGCCTTCTCTTCTCCAGGCTGAACAACCCCAACTCTCAGCCTGTCTTCACAGGAGAGGTGCTCCAGCCCTCTGATCATCTTTAAGGACCTCCTTTGTCTGGACAAAGATTTATTGCAACAGGTCCATGTCTTTCCTGTGTTGGGGACCCCAGAGCTGGATGCAGCACTCCAGGTGGGATCTCATCACAGCAAAGAAGTGGGCAGAATTCCCTCCCTTGACGTGCTGGCTACAATGCTTTTGATGCAGCCCAGGATACAGTCAGCTTTCTGAACCACAAGCATATATTGCTGGGTCACATTCAGCTTTTATCCATCCAAAGTCCTTGTCCATAGCTTTGCTCTTCATCCCTTCATCCCCCAACTTGTATTGATACTGGGGATTGCCCCAGGTAGAGTGTCTTGCACTTGTTGAACCTCAGGAGGTTCCCATGGGCCAACTTCTGGAGCATGTCCAGGTCTGTCTGGATGGCCCCCTGTCCTTCAGGCCTGTCAACAGCACCACTTGACTTGGTGTCATCTGCAAATTTGCTGAGAGTGCACTCAATCCCTTTGTCTATGCCATTGGTGAAGACATTGAAGAGCATTGGTCCCAGTATGGATCCCTAAGGGACATCACTTGCCCCTCATCTTCACCTGGACATTAAGCAATTGACCACTATCTGTAGGATGCAATGAACTTTAGATGCAGTCAGGTGACTGGGCATAATGATGGATTTAAAAAGTATTCCCACTAAAATATGATGGCAAAATCCCTGAATGAAGAGAGGAAGTTTGCATGAAAACATAACCATCTTGGCAAGAACTGCTTATACCTACCTTTCGTCAAAGATGTGGCTTTTAGCTGTAGTTTTTCATCTCATTCCTTTGCTTAATTAAAAGCTGGGAAGGAAGGAACGATCCAAACTATACTGAAGGGACATAGTAATTTAGGGATCATTCTTTTAAGATGTACTATGACAACAGATCAGCTATACCAACCATCATATTGAGCTCATTCTCTGGGATTCACTTTTGGCCATTCTATAGCCTCTGTCTTCTTTCCAGCATCTCAGGATGCAAGAGCTGTTGCTGTCCTCAGCAGTCTCTTCCCTTCTTCTTATTGCCACTTTAAAAAACTCCCCTGTGCCCTGGTTGTGCTTGGAAACATCTCCCTCATCTCACATCCTCTCACTGAAGCTTTCCTGGAAATTCTCATTGTTTTGTGAAGTGTCCGAGCTGGTGCCATGTCCAAGGTGTGCCATGTGGGGACCTCAGCTGGCCAGACCCAGAACCATGAATCTGATAGAAGTGTTTTGAGGCTGGATTGCACAAATTAAGGGTGAGGTGAGTTTTGCTGTGCTGCATCCTGTAACTTGTGGAGAAGAAAGTGTGCCAGGAAGGATAGAAAAGCAGCCAAAAAAGAGATAACAAATGTTGCTTGAGACAAACTGATAACTATATGATAACTATTTTTACCACATCCTGCTGTGAGAAATGAGCACTGAAGGTGATTATTGAGAAAAAAGGCAAAATAATGCCTACAGGACGGAGTGGGGAGAATGCTTCTGTACCCTAGCTGAAGTCTCCGATGTCCTCCTCCATCCAGCCCGACTGATCTACTTTTGCTGCCCAGGTGGATAAAATACCTTCGTCGAAAACCATAGTGGCTTTCTGTGCCAGGGTGAGAGCTCTGCAGCGGACGGAGAGCCCGGCCCTGGGCGGGCTCCGTGTATGTCCCGATGGGGCACAGTCCCTGCCATTGGCCTGGCAGCACCGCCAGCTCTCGGAACGCGCTCCCGAGGCGCAGCCTGCGCGCCCGCTGGGTGCCGCGCGTGGGGCGGACGGCGTGTCCCTGGATTATTGCCGCTGTAGCGGGAGGATCGCGGTAATCCGTCCCCGGATCGCACACCCC
>VWZP01007741.1:0-22504 GCA_013396995.1 Dicaeum eximium | reverse complement strand
CCCGCGAGGGGAGCCCGTCATCCCGCGGCCGCGGCGGGAGGAGCGCGGCTGACGCGGCGCGGAGGAGGAAGCGGCAACTCCAGAGGGCAGAGGAGCGGACGGACGGGCGGACGGACATCCCCGGCCCGCCCCGGCCGGCGGAGGGACGGAGGGTCGGAGGGAGGCAGGTACGCGGGGTGCAGCCGTCCAGGGCTCCGTGCTCGCCTCCCACGGCCGGGGCAGAGCGGGCCCGTCCGGAGCGGGGAGGTTCCGCGGCCGCAGGGACGCGGGAGTCACCCGGGGACACGGGACTCGGGGACGTTTCGCTTCCCTTTTGTTGCAGCCCGAAACCGCCTGCGTGCTTTGCCCACGCCGCCTGCGTTCCCCAGGAGCGTGTTCGGTGCGGCCCTCGGCGGGCTCCTGCGGAGGGGGCCGGGGGCTGAACGTGTTCCCGCAGGAACGCGCTGCTCCGCGTGGGCGTGAGGCTCCGGCGGCTGCGATCCGCTCACGGACAGGGGGCAAAGTGCTCGCCGGCGAATAAACAAACAAACATGGAGAAACTTCTGCTCCCCCCGCCCCCACCGCTATAATTTTAGATATTGTATTTGCAAAGAAGTTTTAAAGTAATTTAGTGTTTCACATTCTCCTCACTTTGGTTTTTTGTTTTTGTTTTTGTTTTTTTTAATTCCCACCCTTCTCCAGCAGTGTTACTGGCTCCTGCTACTACTCTTGCCTTGATGTTTTTACTGCGTGTATATGTAGTTTTACATGCTCTGCTTTATTTTGCACGGCTGGCTCGGTGTGGCAGGGTGTACTTTCTGAGTTGCAACTTCGGACACCACCAAACTCCATTTCAGTTCCACTACTTAACTCCATAGTAAAGCTGTGCTGGATTCAGGCATTGAAGAGGTGAAGAATCAGACTCCGTAGTAAAGTTATGCTGGAATCAGACATTTAAGAGGTGAAGAATGGCTGGGCGTTTACATTTAGAGCAGGTGAAAGAGCCCTTTTCCAGAGTCCTTTACCTCTGCCCCGGCAGGATGAGGAGACCCTGGTTAGCTTTGCTTTGTGCTTTGCAGAGGCAAAGCAGTGAACGCGGTTTGGGTCTGCAGTCCCCCTTTCTGGTGGTCTCTGTGCCAGAGGGGCAAGGGCTGGAATTGTCTCTTCACTCGTTTAAACACCTTCAGCACGAGAGAGGGTTGCAGGCAGGGAGAGAATTAAAATAATGGTTCCTCCTGCTGTGCAGAAGAAGTTGCCAAGTATTGGTGCTTCCTGCACGGGTCTTTTATGGAAAGGTAAAATTCTGATGCAGACTTGAAGGATTTGAATTGAGAAGTGGTCGAGCTTGAAAGAGTATCCAGTAACATTCACCTGCATGACTTTGTTACTTGCAGGATGCCTGCCTCAGCGCTTTTGTGAGCACTGGTCAGAGCTCCTTGGCTTCCCCTTGCTGAGACTTACATGCTCCTGCAAACCTTGTTTTTTTTTTAATGTGAATTCTGTCAGGCTTTTTGCCTTAATTTTTGAGATTGTATGAAGAGCAGAAATATGCAGTAGTTGGCAGCAAAAACCAGTTAGTGATCTCTGTATTTCTCTCCAGTAAGTGCTACAGCCTTTTTATTACATGTTCTAAGCATTGAAATAGCATTGGCATTTATACTGGACACTCAAAATAGATGTTGACAGCCCTTGCATTTAATTTCTTTCATGCTAATCTAATAAATTCAGTATCTATTGTAATCTTCAAAGAGGATTAAACATTTCCTGAGGGAAAGTTACGTGGGCTGGTGAATACATGGGCTGCATCCAGAGTGCTGCAAGACTTGTAATTCATTGGTTATGTTGTTCTGAGGGGATCTTCATCCTGACAATCGACAACCCATAGGAGCTGTTGCTTTTTATTACCAGTGTTTGCATTCTCATTCTCTAGGGACAGGTATCTTTCTGAGAAGCCTGACAAAGATAGATGTTCAAGTCTCATTGAACAAAAGTCTTCAAAGGACTTATGGGGGGACAGCAGTTGAGTGGTTCCTAGTCCACTCTGCTTATAAAATAAGCATTATAAAATAAGCATGTATTGTAGGGAGCTAATAGTTCAAGTTTTAAGATGTGAGCACTTTAAAATCCCTACTCTGTTCATTTTTTGACTTGTTTAAAGTCAATCCACAAGTAGGTGGATAATTTGACTGTAATGGCATGTGTTTAAAATAGTGATCGGTGGTTTTTAATATGCAGAATTGCTTCAGCCTAGCTAGCTGGAATAGCTGCAAGCCTCCAAAGCTGACTTGACCCAGCAACAAAATATTTCAGTAGGTATGCTGAGGGCCAAAAATAAAGTATATTAAATAAAATGACCCAGGTATTAGCAAATAAAACTAGATGCAAAGCACCTCTTGTTTCTCATGGGATCTAGGGTTTATGATGGAAATCATCTGTCAATCTAAAATGCCATGCATGCTAATTGCAGGTTCATGTTAATCATCACTGTATAAGAGGGTATGTCAAATCCTATTTTCCATCCCATCCATATAGGATAAGCTGCTAATAAGCTGTAATCCTTGAGCCACATCCACACATCAGTTCTCTCCTGGGTTACCCTCCCTATATCCCGGATCATTTTCCAGATGGTTTCAGTTTTATAATTTGCATGCAAGTAACTAGGGCTTTTTTGTCCCATGGCTACAAGCCATTTTATACACAAATGCCCTGCATTTCTGCATGGAAATAGAGCTCAGATTACACATATTTGCAGTTCCAAATTATGTTTTTTGTTTTGGCTGTCTAAGTTGTCATTAAGAAGAATGTCATTTTGAAAGAATGTGTGCTGCCCAAAAGGAAACTCACTGTTGGTTGGTTTTGTGACTTCATTTTTGGACATCCCTAAGTCACTGAAGAGTTATTCCACTATGATTTTTTTTTTTTCTGTAGACCAAGGAACTAGAAACTACTGTAAATAATGTATGTATTTATATAGACTGAGCAGTAGTAAAGCAATATGTTGTTTTTATTTGAAGTTTGTATTGAAGGATTCATTTTGTTCTAGTTTAAGTAGTATCCATATGCTAAAATGTCCTACAAGGAAAACATACTTTCCAAAGTAGAACTGAAGGGCTTCCACATGCTGTAAGAACATTTTAAAATATGTTAATCAGGTTCCTGCTTGCATTCCTAATTCTCAAACAGAATTTATTCCCCCAAGTCTTCCAAAGGCTTATTTCCCAAGTCTTCCACCTAACACCGTGCCTGCCTTACTCTGAAAGTGTCTTGAACATATTGGATCTCCCTCTTTGAGCAGAAAGTTCTTAAGCGCCTTATCTAGAGCTGCTGTAGTTGAGCACCAAAGCCCTCAGGAGATGCAGAAAGTGGGGCACCTGGCAAGCACATGGTAAACACAGGCGCTGAGGGCATCGTCGTGTCCCCAAGTGCAGTCGTGTGTTTCCTTTAGGGAACGCTGCCGGAAGAGGAGCCAGCGCGCGCCTTTCCCTAAGAGCTGCTGGTGGCGGGATTTGTCTGAACAGCAGACTCTGTCCTGGTAGTTGAAACCTGGGCTTCTGGTCCCTGTGCCCGAGGGGTTCCAAGCCACGTCTTCTGTCACCTGTGCAGCTGTTGAATGGGCTGAAGGAGCAGAGCAGAAGGGCACGCTTCGCTCCTTGGCTTCAGCCTGGGCCATCTCATGGATGCAGCAGGTTGCCTGTTGTTGTTCTGTGGCACAAGGGGTTTCCAGTTGTGTTGGCTGTTGTCCCTCGTGCATAAGGACTTTGACTCCCTGTATCAGAAGGCTTAAGACAGTTTTATTATGATCGGCTCCATGTTCCAGGCCCGAGGCTTAATGCCTCGTACAATGCTTCTGTACAATGCCTAGTACAAACTTAGTACAATGCTTTCTTCTTCATGCCTAGTACAAGAATGCCTAAACCTCAGTAACAGCAACTCTCTGTATCATTGGTTGAAAGAGAGGTAGAGAGAGACCCAGATCTCCATATTGTGGAGCAGTGTAGGAAACACCAGCTGTTTTGAAAATACAGAGATTGTTTATAGAACTTTCCTCCGTTCCCTAGAGAGAGAAAAAAAACCTAGCAAGCTTGCAGAAATTCAGAGATTATCAACATGACAGTTGCCCAAGGCTGGCATGAGGGACCACCAGAACCTTGACTCTGTCACAGCAGTTTGTATCCTAGTGGGAGGAGGGCTGGGGTCTGCTGGTTGCTTGCTGGTGATGATTATCAGAGGTGAGCATTTCCATGACATCCTCTATGTTTGAAGATAGGATCAACACTTGACTAGTTTCTCTAGGAGAGAACGGTGCCCAGGAGAACAGCCTCAGAGATCTGGAGTGGGTGTTGGCACAGGTTGTACTCCCAGTTTAGAAGTTCAAGCCTGCAAACTGAAGTGGGGAAAGTGTCTGGTGTTTCCTTCCAGAAAGCCCCATTTCTAGTGCAGCAATCTCCATCCTGGGCCACCACTTAGACACAGAGTATCTGTGCGGCAATAGGTGTCACCCTGGCCGTTTGATACATGCTGGCTTTTCGGTGGTGTTTTATGTGTTCTGTGCCACAAATCCGTGTGTTTGTGTCCTGACCTGTAAATCCATTCCCTTTCCCAGTTCTGTGTTAGGATTCTTTCTCCCACTCATTAGCAAAGGAAGAAGTAAGGTTGTATCTTCATGTGACCTTTTCACTCCAGTTCTCAGACACCCTGTGAGCATCATCTGAAGAGGAGAGGGAACTTCCTTATTCCCTCATCTTTGAAATGCTTTGCTTTGCAGCTAGAGTTTTTCTGTGGTTTAGGGCAGGAAAGCACCTGGGGGAGTGTCGGTAAACAAGATTGATGTCTAAATTTATTTCACAGCTTCTTTACTCAAAGAGATGTCACATCTTACTTCTTGGCAGTCTTGTTTGAAACAGTGAGGGCAACTGGCAAGCTGCTAAGTGCTGAGTGTCTTGCCAAATACTATTGCAAAATACTGCCAGTGCAGAAGTTGCATAGCTTTACAGACTATGTAAATGTTTCTCTGGGAGTAAACCAAAGGGATACCAACTTCTGACCCTTTGCCTCTGAAAAGAAGCAGGACCAACATTGCCTTATCAGGCACCATCATGCTGTTTTGCTGCTGCTGTCTCTTCCAGCCCTTTGGATTAATTTTCCTTCAATGGTACTTCTCCATCTCTTGCTCACTGTTGTGAAATAACTGAGGAAACAGAACTATTTAAAACATCTTCACTATATTGTTAATTGCAAAATATTTTGGAACAGACAGTGGACCAAGGAAAGCTTTGCCTCTGATCCTGGACTCAGTGTTGCTAATGCAGCAGGTGCATCAGAATAGATTTGCTGTGCCCCACAGAGTTATACCCCATATTTGAGTGTTTTTGAAGAGCCATGCAACTGAAGTCAATCCCAACTATTTATCAGTATCATATAGGGCGCAAAATCTGATATCTAAATATATGCAAACTGTGCCAATTATTGAGACCTTGTAACTTTGCTGTTAAAAAAAGGCACGACTTGGAAACACAGTTCTATTTTTCAGGAACTATCTTGATAGCTATTTCAGAGCTTTGCATCATTAATCTGTGCTCAAATTGGTATTTTAGTGAGAAAATGGGCACCTGTGAAGATTATTGTCCCATGGTATTGTATATAATATTGCATTACAGTGATATTTCTGGATTCAGCTAGGAAAGATAAGCTGAAGGGGTAAGTGCTACTCGTGGCTAAACATCTTAAATCATGGAGCTTTTCTGGTTAGAAGGAACCTTGGAAGGTGATGAGTTATCTCACCAGCTTAACTCCTTACCCTGAGTGTTCAGACAAGGCTGCTCCGGGCTGTGTTTGCCTGGGTTTTGAAAACCTCCAAAGACAGAGGCTCCCCAGCCCCCCTGGACACCCATTCCTAGTGGTCAGTTATCCTTGTGGGGATTTTCCTTCTCATGCAATGCACCAGCAAGTGTGTCTTGGTGACCTTCTGGAAGACACTGGGAGGCTGCTGTTAGGTGCCCCTCAGGGCTGCCTCTTCTCAGGGCTGATGGAATAAATCCAGTTGCCTCCAGCTCACCTAGAGAATGTGCTGCAGCCCATGATGTTTGTGTTTTGGCCTCTTCCATACCCTGTGAAGTTCCTGCTTGAGTGAAGGAACGTTAGATGCATGTGTTAGGATGCAAAGGATGTGTTAGGATGTACTTGGTCTGCAGTCTGAACTGCTGTGTGTTTATATTATAATAGTTTAGCTTTAGACTTCTTTTTTTTTGTTTGTAAATTCCTAGTGTTAGGTATTTATGAACTGGGATCACTATCAAACCCTAAAATATGTTTTATACTAAGTTTAGCAAATAAGTAAGGACTGAGCATTCAGAAAATGAATGCTTTTACTCAGCTATGGTAGAATTTCCAGTTTATGGTATGTGTTTTGCTTTAATGCTGGAAAGAGCATAGAAGAGAGACAGGAGGTAATTAAAGAAGGAAATAACTCCTGTACTCCCTTTGGATGAGACTCAACCATATCTTGCAAAAGCAAGATGCATTAAGTCTACAAGTTTGGAATGCTGCCAAAAACTACAAAACAGAGAAAATTTAGGATGATTCAGAAATAAAAACAACCTGGCAAAAGCACCCAGACTGTCAAATGCCTTGAAGACAAATGCATCAAAGAACTAGGAGACTTCTGCTTCCTTGCTGCTGTAGTAGTGGTGCATCTTGCATATATTAAAGCTGGGGGGGTGAGGGGGGAAAGAAAAAAGCTATGTTTTCATAAAAAGGTAAGTAAAAAGAACATGCAGCATTAAGGACTATATAGCAGTGTTTTGTGAGAGGTAAGAAGTGAAACAGAAGGGGGTTATTTGGAGTCATAGTGGATGCTGATAGCCTAGAATCCAATTATCCAATTAGTCTCCTGATTTTTTTTCTTTTTTTTCAAATACTAGACCCTCCTATTTCATTTAAACAATAAATGTAATGCTGTTAATTTAAACTCCCAGTACTTATGGTAAATGAGTACTGTAAATACTCATTGTATTGTAATATTATGTAGTATGTAATATATGTAGTATTGTAAATAACTAACTTGTTTTCATCAATTGCTCTTTAAAAGGGGTCATGGATTTTTCAGACTAGTGAAAAAGCAGCATTTTGATATTTTAATATCTAAATTTCACCCTCCCAAATCAGCCTTTGGTAAGAGAATATCTGTTGTCTTTGGAATTTTTGGGACTAACAATTCTTTCCTGCCATCCTTTGGTTTTCAGAGCCCTGATAGAAAACAAATGGAGTTTCTCTGTCAGGGAACCCCAAAACTGTCCCTTAGTTGTGTGCCTTGAAAATAAGGTGACAATTTGAGCAGTGACAGAAAACTAGACAATTACTGTGCTCTGGTGAGAGAATGTGTGCTACAAAATTTTCAACTGTCTTGGTGTAAAGTGTTTGTAGCAAGAATGAATAGTGCTGTTTGCAGTGAGGTTTTACATCTTGTGTGTGTGTCCACACACATTATATGTAACTCTAAAGGCATATGCCAGAGAGATTGGTTTAACTTCACTTTTCTTCAGATTTTTTTGGAGGTTGGCTGCCTCTTTGGTGCTCTTTTCATGTTAACTAATAGGTTATGTGCTGGATGAATAGGATTCTTTATAGAATTATCTAAAACCAGGCACTGATTTATTTGAAAACAAAGAGTTTCTTTAGAGCTGAGTTTAAGCTGGCATTGCCATGAATCCTAGAATTATTCTACATTTAAATGAGAGAACAGTGATGCACTTGTACTTGGGCTTTGAACAGCACAGAGCTGTTGACCAGAGACTTGGAGACTGCTGAGCAAATCTGTTTAGGTTCCTTTGCTGAACTTTCCAAGCCTTCTCTTCTCTCCTTACAGATGATGAGAAGCAAAGCTAAAAAGACAGTATAAATTGCATTGATAAGTTTGTTTGGAGGAAGGCAAGTTGTTTGCTGGTGTGTGATCAAAAAATGTATAAAATCCTGCTCTGTAGCAATCTGAACACATACTTTTTCTCTGTTTTGCTTTGGGTGTGTGGGGTCTGGAGCAGAGCAGCTAAACAATACCTCATTTGTTTATAAAAAACCTTGGGAAGAAGGGGTGAGAAAGAAGAAAATATTTACAGTAGCTTTCTACCCAATTAAAATCAGAAGGCAGACTAAAAAGGAAAGAGTTCATCTACGGTCCAAGCCAATTAAAAGTAAATCTTGCTGCTTGGATGTTAATTTACACATCCAAGGTAATGTAAATTTAAATAGAAGCTTGACTTAACCTCACCAGTTTAGATGAACTTCAGATTTATGACTGATTTAGTTTTGGTCGTAGCATCTGGGTGTTTAAGCACATTTAATGTGAATTGACATTAGAAATTCATAAACTGCCTTAAAATGTTAAATCTGTGGAGTACTTCACCAGAATGTGTAAATAATGCCTGTCTTGCAAACACAGCTCTGCAACGTGAACTGGCTGAGATCCTCAGTTAAGATATTCTTATGTTTTATGCCCTCAGCCATTTATCCCCTTCTTTAATTATCTGGGAATAAAACCAGATTTCTGTAGCTTCTCTCATGTATTAAAAGGTATATTGAATTTCTGTGCAAATGCTTTAATTGTATTTGTTGATATTAGTTGAGATTGTTTGTGGGGTTTTACACATAAAATGTGGGTTTATTTATAAAGAATTGAAATAGAGGTAGGAGGAATCTCATAACACTTACAGGGTTTTACTCAAAAATTAAACTGAAAACTTGTCAATGCATGTAAAAATCAGTTTACTGTTTTACATAAGAGCATCACTTGAAATGACCTAAAAGAAATTTTATCATCAACCACCCAGTCAAATTCTGGATAATTATTCAGGGAACCATGTTGGATGTGTGATGTGCAGAGAGCAAGAAACAAAACAGTCCTTGAGAAGGAATCTGAAGGGGCTGAATATTTCAGAAGCTATAGAACATAAGGAACAGAGGACAGCCTTGCAGCTCAGAATCTAAACAGGGACACATACAGACATGTGCACAAATTGACACTTCTTTAGGAAAAGAAAGTTCATGGAATGAAAATATGTTGATATTAGGAACTGGCAAGGAGAAACTGGAACATTCTTTGTCTTCGTTACTGCTCTGTGACTGCAGCTGGAAAAGATTGATGGCTTGGGTGCTTGGCCCTTTGTTTTGGTTTTGCTGTTTTAATTTACGAGTCAGAAAGTCCCTAGACATAGGTCCTCATTTAAAGAAACGAAAGAAAGAAAAATAAAACAGATTATTAGCCATGTTATTTTAAAGCAAATGCAGTTGCTAAGTTAAAATATTGTGATCGCTGTTCCAGTGTATTTACAGATCTCCCAGAGATGTCCATATGTCACATCAGATGTCAGTTAAAATCACCAATATGTTGTCTCAAATCAGTCAGTGCCTGGTGTCTAGACAGTGAACACTACCACTGCAGTCATGCTTGTTGCTGCAAAGCATTTGGGTCAGTGTAACAGTGGAGGAAAACACTCTGGTGTTGTTCTGGTCTGCTGTGGCTGGTGTGTCCTGCTTTGGTCTCTGCCACATGGATGCCATGGCTGGTCCCTGGATTCCTCTGGATTGGCTTCAGATGAGTCTCTGTTACAGTATTAGTCCAGCTCAGGAGTGTGCTTTTGGAGTACATCCCTGGTGCTTCACTCTGCTGGGGCATCTTGGGGAACATGAGCTGGATTCCTTTCAGATGAAGCAGATTGGAAGATGTTCTTCTGTGCTTTGAGCACTGAACCAGGCACAGGGGCAGGCTAAAGCTGGCTTGAAGCAAAACATACAACCTGCCATGGAACATGGGTCATGTGGGGGCTGCATCTTCAGCATCAACTGTCTTCCTCTCTGTGGAGATGCTTTTCTTGCACTGCAGTATTTGCTAAGGTAGACATTGAAACAAAAACTGCAGCAAGAGTAGATCCAAGCACCTGGAGCCTGTCTTTTCTCTTGACTTCAGGTGCAGCCTCGTAAGTCATTGCTCATAAAAGTGTGACACACCTCTGAAATTACTCTCCCTGCAAATGGCAGTCTCATTTTTCATCTTTGTTTTTCCCAGCTTCCTTCCTGTCCCCTGACTTCCCTCAGTGCTTCTCTTTGTGTTTCTAAACCACTTTTTCCTCCCCTCGCTTCTGTTTTGCCATCATGGCATTCCTCAACCATTGCACCCAGCCATAAGGTCTCAGGCTCAAGTGGTCTCTGCCCCAAAGATGCAATCTGTGTTTTATGAAGTATTTGCTTCAGCTGTTTTTAAAGCTCTTTCCTGGTGAAATCTCTTCCATTGCTTCACTACCCTTCCAATAGTTTTTTCATGTTCTTGTCTCCCCTCCTCTGGTGCTTATTAACCTGAACCTTTTCTGTGCTCATTTTAAGCTCATTAGGACTTGGCCTGAAGTGACAATTTCCATCTCTTTGAAGCAGTCTTCCAAGGTAACAGCCACCTCTCAAGTGGGTTCCCCCTACCCCACCCCACCCCACTCCACACTAGCTTGTCCATCCCACTTCCCTGGAAGTCACATTTTCTAGACCAGTTTTCATTCTTATCTCTGTTCCCTAGACTTGCACAGGTGGGACCGCCATGTCCAGGTATTCAGACACAGAGTGAAGGAAGTAAAAGGACTTTTTTGAGTTCAGCAGATTATGCTCAGGCTTTCCACTCTTATTTTATATCTCACAGCAATATTTGTCTCAGAACAGCATGTCATTTGTGACCTGCTGTAGTCTGAGGCCTTGTGTCCCATCCTGTATTTCCATATTAGATGTTTCCTGCCTGTGGGCAAGATCTTGCATATAACCTGCTACATTTCACTCCATTCTTCCAGACCACTACTCTGACCTGATGATGATATATTTAACCTTTGTTTCTCACATCCAGAACTAATATTTATTCTTCCTGCTTCTGTAGCCTGGTTGTTAAAATATCTCAAGGCAGTTTCAAAGCTTTTCTGTAGGGAAGGTGTGACATCTGTGGTTTCTCTCTTACCTCTTTGGAAGGCTGTCAGAGGAGGTTAGCAATGTGATTTGACAAATCTCTTTTGGCTATTACTTAGGATTACCTTCCAGATGCTGCTAATTGATCTGTTTTGGATTGTTTTCCTCTGGAATTTGAAGTTAAACTGACTCACTGGGTCTTTAATATTCTTACCCGTTGTTTTTTGTTGCTTTGGCTTGTTTACTTGGGTTTTTTTCCATTGTGCAGATGTGCAGACACTTCCATTCACATTCTCTGTTTCTCTCCCGTTCCTCCTGAAATCTTACCTGTCATTGCTATTATTTATGCCAATCACTGCTTGCATTTGACCCCCCTGGTGAAGGCTGATGTCCTGCACAAGACAGTCTTCTTGGTGTCATCTCTCATCAGCTTTTCTCTGTGTTGACTAGGGCCAGAAGGTTTTTCTTGCTCTTAAGCTATGAACATATTGATAATAAGGATTTCTTTTTTTTAATAGTATTTTTATTTTTTTCATTATAATTCTACCTTAACCATGCTGATTCTCATAGCTATGTATTTCTGCAGATTTTATATTTGTTGCTAGCAATTCGACTGTGTCTTTGCATTCTGTGCCTGTCCTGACAAATAAATCTTGTGCTACTTTTGTTTATTTTTACAAGGCACAAGCACAGATTATCCTGTTGTATTGTTTTTTAGAGGAATTGCTACTTCTTTCTTGTCTCCCCTCTTAGTGTCTCTTGTGTAGTTTCTCTTTGCTACATTCTTGGGCTCCCCCACCTCCCATTTAATGATGTTTAGTCAACCTTTCTTCTGAACTGGTTGCTTTCCATTTGTCCATTTGTAGAAACAAAGCAAAAAGATCTGCTGCCTTTTCTAAATGTAAAAAAAAAAAATCTGATTTTGAAATAAAAGAAGTTTAAGTCTAAACTAAACTAAAGTGCTGTCAATTCACAGGCCTTTGCTCCTTGATACGACTTGGTAGACTTGATAGTAGATTCCCCGTTCAGGCTCTTTGATTTTACTTCTAAGTTGCTAGCTGTTTGATATGTAGATTTGAGATATCAAACAAATAACCCTGGTGCTGGTAGGTGGTTTTTAATGGCTTTGTTGTTGTTTAAACTGATTAGCCCTGTCAGTGCAAATGGCTTGTTCTTGCAAGGCTTCAGATTCTGCTGAGGGTCCTTGTGCTTGTTGTCTGTCATTGTGCAGTGACAATGGATCTACCATAGAGGGAAACATCAATTAAAAACCTAAGGAGAGTGTATCCTTTCAGATTTACAGAATAACAGAATGGTTTGGATTGGAAGGGACCTTAAAGATCATCCAGTCTCCATTTCTGGTCTGTAACCTCAGCCGATTCGTGGGATGATCCAGATTTTGTTTCACGAGTTGTTGACACTGTACAAAGGTCAGATGCTGGATCCAGACTCTTCCAACCATGGATTTATTTCCTTAGCTCATTACAGAAATGACAGTAGAACATTTTCACTGAACCACTCCATCAGAATGAACGGCTGCTTGACGTGGGTGACCTCAGCAATTCAGTGAAATGCCTCCCCTTGCTGTTTTGAATGGGGAATGCTGTACTGCATTCCACTCCCAAGAGACAACTGAATTGAACCTTTGCACATTCACCCTTGGTGACACCAGTGATGCTAAAGTGATCACACTAAAATGTGTAAAATGTGACTAAAAGTCACATCCAGGGTGAGTGAAAAAGGCACCCACCCTGCTGTGGGAAGCCCATCAGGCACTTCTTCTGGATTAAAACTGTGCCATGTGCTGCCACACTTGGAAAAGAAAAGGATCTGGTTAAAATGTAAGCCAAATTCCACAATTTATGTGTTCAGAAGATACTAACAATTATTCTCTGGAATCAGCTTTTGTTAGGATCTGATTTACTTACTTTTGTGGTAAATTTGTCTGTCTGTCCCGTGTACCCCCCACCCAAGTATATGTTTGGGGTTTTTTGGTGGATGGTTTCTTTCTTTAAAAAAGAAAATCTCAAAATTATTATTATTTTAGTTATAAAGTAAAGGAGTGTGACTTCTGCATGTTTTCCTCTCTCCTTCCAGACACTACAGGAACTCATGGTCTCTCCTCTCAGCTTTCCTGGACACACAATAAAATAAAACTGAATATAATTCCATGTAAATTAAATAAGTAATCCAACATCTTCAATTCTGGAAGTTTTCATACTTCCACAATTCTAGCAGCCAAACAAGTATAGTTTGGCTCTACCTGTCCACCATGGTAGGCATATTAATGCTTTCAAATTTTCTTTTATGTGAAACGTCCAAAATGTCTTTCTGGTGTTTGTTTGATGTTTTATTTGTTCACTTTTTGTCTAACTCAACCACTGGTCCTTTTGTTAGTTGATCGAAGTTCTACTGCCTCTTGTTTATCTCATAAATTGGGACATCCTTCCCACAAATCAGATTTGAAAATGTGCTACAAGTTTCCCTGTGCAGGTTCATGTTATGGTTTAACCCCAGGTGGCAACCAGCCCCTTGCTCAGTCCCCCTGTCCTGGTGGGATGCAGGGCAGAACTGGAGAAAGGTACAACCCATGGGTTGAGGTAAGAAAAATTTAAGAACTGAAATAAAGTAAAACATAATAATAATGAAAAAGGAGAAAATGGAAAGAAAGGAATAAAACCCAAGAGAAAGAAGTGATGGACAATCAAGTTGCTCACCATGCCCTGATGCCCAGCCCATCCCTGAGCAGGGACTGGTGGCTCCTGGCCAACTCCCCCAGTTTATATGCTGAGTATGATGTTCTAAGGTATGGAATATCCCTTTGGCCAGTTCAGGTCAGCTGTCCCAGCTGTGATCCCCACAAGCTTCTTGTGCATCTGCTCAGTGGCAGAGGATGGGAACCTGAAAAGCCCTTGGCTTAGGGTAAATGCTGCTTAGCAACAACTAAAACATCAATGTGTTATCAACACTGTTCTCATACTACATCCAAAACACAGCACTGTACCAACAAATAGAAAGAAAATTAGAACTCTATCCCAGCTGAAACCAGGACAGTTCACAATGCATGCAATAAAGTGTATATGAAAAACTTCATTTAGCAATTATGTGTATAGGAATGCTGGAAATAGGAGTCAGCAGTAGAAACAGCCAACTGCCTTGCTGTGACTTTAAAAGAACCCTAATTACTTCTGCATTTCTCTTCTCAAAATTAGTCATCATTCCTGTAAGAGTGAGAAATAAACAGTGTCTTTTCTGACTTTGGATGTGCTTCTAAATCAGTCAGGGGAGGTAGATGGGTGAAGGATGAAAATACCCACAATTACCCCAGCTTTATTTCCACAGAGATGTGTGGTGAGGAGCCCTTGGCTGGACCTTGCCCAGCACCCCAGGCTCCCTAGGGGAGGTGACCGCAGCAGCAGCCAGGTGTCCCTGAGGTTCTGGCATGGCAACAGCTGCTTTTGGGAAGGCATAAATTGGTGACAAACAAATCAAAAAAGAAGAGCAGTGTAGGCCTGGGAGAACCAGAGTTATATAAAGGTGAACAATGAAACATTATTTCTCAAGTGGGTATTTTGAAGGGCTGTTACCGCAACACTTTTTAAATAAATGAAAGGTACATTTGAATCAGAAACAATTTGGTGTAGCAAACTGCTACTGACTCATCCCAGACCTGAGGGGAAACAGAGCTGCTGTGACATGGAGAGATTTCTGAGTGCTTGCACGAGATGTGCTTCAGAGCATCCAAGAGTGAGAGATATTAGTACCCTCCTCCAACACCGCTCCTATTAGCATCCACTAGCATGGTGCATATTCCAGTAGCACATTCCAGCTAGGAGATCCTTATTGCCACTGCAGTTCCATCCAAACAGAGGTTGATTGTTGGTAGCTTCTTGAATGTTACACAGGTTCTACACATATCCCATATTCTAATACCAATGCAGCAACAATGTATTTATCAAGTGCTTCAGTGCAGGAGATGTACATCTTGAGTTCTCATGGCTTTACAAAATCTTTTATCTTCTTTCTAGAACAAAATCTTTTCTTTAATTCAAAGATCAATAAAAACATGTAATGAACCAGGTTGACACAAAGATTGCCACGTAATTAGAAAACTCTGACATTTTGCTCTTTTCTGTTCTTGTGCAAACTTAGAATTGTGCTGTCATCCTACAAAAACTACTTCAGTTTGTACAGCATTGTTGGAGAAAACTGTAGTTGCAATAAGAGTTGCTCTTGATACATCCAAGAGTAGCTTGGATTGTGTGCAGGAACATTTTCTTATGAAACATTTGAGTAATTTGAACAATGACTTCAAGAAAATACCGTGTCTTTTAAATAATCTAGTTCTTACTGTCCCTTTTAAAATGGCTATATATACATCAAAGCTAAATGTCAATAGATACAATTTTGTGATAATTTCTCCTACCTAGTAGTCAGATTCCATGCTGTAACCTGAAATATTTTGCCTCATTCCGTGTGCTTCCTACCCTGCAACACCACAACACCTAACATAAAACAATTGTTGACCTCAAATACTAAGTTCTGCCATGTTCCTTTTTAAAGCTGCATAATGGAACAGTGGTCTTGAATTAGAATTGAGATTAGATGGATTTCTTTAATTGTTGCTTATGCTCCATACTTAGATTTACAATATTCCATTAACTGGCTTCTGCTAGATTGCCATATTATAAAAAGAAGGTAAATTAAAGAAAAAATGTGTTTAGTGGTGTCCAGAAGTTGATCATCTGTACCTGTTTCTTGTTGTATTGGTCTTACCTGGCATAAGAGGACCATATGCATCTTTATGTAAAATATTGCTGATTTATATTTATATAAATCCTTTCTGAAACTCTTTTTAAAGTTCAGACCCACATGTACTCTTCAAACACTGACACATAGTTCCCAGGACAGAAAATGTGAAAATGAAAATGTTCCTGGAGAACAAAAATCAGACTCTCTGGCTAGTAGATGAATGTACATCTTGTCTGTGGGTCAGGAATACGGTTGGAAATCTGGCAGACCTGGGAAATGACTAAATAAACAAGTAAGCAAAGTAAGGTCAGTAAATAATAAACTCTTGAAACATTTGTCTTAAATCTGTGTCCTTTTTGGATTATAAGATATATCTTCCTGCTTTGGTAGGTTGGGGTTTTTTTCATTGTTGCTACCTTTTTTCTACTCTGAGTTGGTGCATAACAGTGCTTTAGTGGAATTCATGTGTCTTTTGCCATGAACACTTTTTTGGAAGTATTAATAGAATATCAAAAACAAATCTGGCCTATTCTGTAGACCCTAGGCTGCCTTTAAAATGCTTTTATTTTGGAAAAAGCCTGTGAGCCTTTTGTGAGGGGACATACACACCCCAAACCAAAGCCCTTGTTCAGTTACTTCTGACTAGAATACCAGTAAATAGCTTGAAAATGGAAACGGGGTCCTTGTGTTCTTGCTCATCTCTACAATTTGAGGAAGAACTCTTGAAATTCTGGGTAGACCCCACCTACATAACATTGTGTGCCAGAGAACTTGTTTACCAAAGCATGTTTGTTCACCCCAGCCTGTATTTGCAATTCTAGCAGAACGTGCTGTAGCTGGGATTCAGGAGGCTGAAATAAGAAACATCCATACAGAATTACCACTTAGATTTTTTTTTCTTTTATACTTAGCTTTGGTATACCTTCCTGCACAAATTGCTCACATCTCCTGGAAACTCAGAGACTTGACCTATTTTATAGAACTGTATTTATAAATGGAATTCCAAAGAGTCTTTGTTGAGAGCAAAATGCAGGTCATACAGTGCTGTCAGTTGGGTTTTTTGGCAATTTATACTTAATGGGCTGTATTTGATAACTGCAGCTTCACAATGTTTACCAGTGCAGTAATTTATTACTGTGTTTTATGCATGTCTGCTGAAACTAGTCCCAGAACATGTCAGCATGTACCAATGAGCTGTATATGTGACATGTCAAGCACATGTGTTGCTATATGCCTGTAAAGCAGCTGGGTATCTTTGCAAAAGCATATATGCAATATATATATATATATTATATATATTATATAGAAAATATTATATATGTATATATATATCAAAATATATATTTATATAAAATATATTTTTGTATATATATGCATATATGCAAAAGCAGCTGGGTATCTTTGTCCTTTTGTTATCTATGTGTTCACCCTTGTAGGACTGTGGTAAGCCAGGTCCACTGTCCAGCTTCTTTCTTCCTCATATTCTTGGAACTCATGCAAATCTTTTGTGCTTCCATGCGAGCAGGTGGAGGTGGCTTGAGGCAGTATCCACCCTGTGGGTCTCTGAGATAACTGATAACTAAGGTAAACTAGGCTATCAGGAGTTCAGCATTCACACTGTTCTTCTTCTGGTAGCTGAACTAGTTCATGGAGGTTTCACTTGGGCACACTTGCAGTGAGTGAGGGCAGCTGCAGGGCAAAAAGAGATACGGGCCGTGTTCCCTCTGATAGTTGTGCTTCTCCTGAGGACACAGCTGTGCTTGGATGATGTCTCCTGGTGGAACCCTGCCAGCTACTGGAGTGATAAGTGAACAGGATGTAAACAGCAGGCTTTGGGTCAGACAGTTCATGTGCACTGAATTCACCGTTCACTGTAAATGCCTAAATATGCTAAGTAATTTTTAGAAACTGAACATTAAAAAAAGTGAAACTAACCTGAGAAAAAGTACTCCATATATAGTAACAATAATACATTTTGGTGTGTGCATGAGAGAAGTACTTGAGGAGGATGAAGTCAGGAAAATAGAGATACGTGTATTGAAATTGCAGATATGGTATTTCATTGCCTGACGTTGCTTTTTTACTTTGAAATTTCATCGTTCATTTATGCTATTGGCAGAATGTTTGCCTGTGTACTAGTGTTCCTTTTCAGTATATGCTTCATTTGATTTAAACCAGTCTTCTTCTGAGCTTCTGTGAAGAATTTCTTTGATGTGGTGCTGCTGTCCTTTTTCTGGTTCATGTTATACACACTCTGTGGTGTTCATGAAATGATGCAGTTTATTATGGTTTTTCTATAGTTTTCCATCTTTTTGATTTGTGGTGTTTGCTATGCTAAGGGAGAGTCCATGCAGTTTTGTTGCAGATCGTGGTTTTGATATTCATTAACCTCTGTGCTCAAGGACATTCTTCTTGTAATATTCATGGATCATCATCTTTGTGTCTGGAGTGCTGGAAAACTGTCAGTTCACTCTGTCACTATGAATGAAGCCTCCTTTTACTTGCCAAGTTCTTACGCTTTGTCAAAAGATGATACTAAATCTTTCAGCTGTTTTTAGGTGGCTTGTGGTAATTTCTGGTGGGTTGGTTAGTTTGCTTGGGAGAAGGGGTTGAAGTATATGTTTGCAATGAATCAGGCTTTTAAGTATTCATTTCATTCCTTCAAATTGAAGGACTGTCATCTGAAGACATTCTGTAGCTGATCTAGCGTACAAAAAGAAAGTAGGGAAAAAACCATTTCCTCTGCACAGCTCATGTAAAACTGAACCATTTCTCAGAGTCCTCTAATAAGCACAGGCATGCAACTATGAAAATGAGTTAAATGAAATCTATTAATATGCATACATTCATTAAGTGTTACAAAACCAGCTTTGGTAAAGAACAGTTACCTGGTGATACTGTTGCTTGCACCTGCATTATGAGCTTTAAATCTTCCCCAGCTGGCATTTCTTCCACAGTTTTAACTGTGGCTTTCAGCTAATTCACTTTCCCACCGAGTGTCTTCTCTTACTTGATGTTGTCCATGGTAGCCTGTGTTTTCTGGTAACCTCATGAGCCCAGGAGTCTAACAGGACACTGTTTTGTCCAGTACACAACTCTGGGGTGCCACCTTTGCAGTGCTGAATGCCTGGTCCCAGCTGGCCCATGCCCGAGCCTCTTCTGTTCCTAATCAGACAGCGGGGTATGAACAGAGCCTAACTGGCTGCCAAACAAGAGGCTGGAAAGCAGTGTGAGAGTAACTCACAGAACAGGGCAGGTGCATCTCTGTCTTCATACGTTTATGGGATCTTGCTGGCAGCCAGAATCCCTGTGTTAGGCAGTATTTGCCCGGAGTTGCTGTGCCTGTGCCATTGTGAGGCCCATTCATTGCAGCCCGAGGCTGTTCCGAAGGGCGCTGTCCTCAGACTGTTCAGGGCTGTCCAGGTGGGCACAACCTGCTCGGAGCTGGGTTCTTCAGTTAAAACAATTGGCACATGTGATATTAACTACAGTGGCCATGAGTTGTTTCCTGAATGAAGACTAAGCTCAGGGCTTGATGGGCTAAAGGCCAACAATAATTATTTAAAAGATCGCTTCATATTTGTTACATATCTATTACCGTATCATGTTTGGAGGGCTTTAAGCAGACACATTTGCTTTAACTGGAGGTAGCAGCTGGCAAGACACTGCCACAGAAGAAGTTTTAATTCCAAACACCATCTCACCTTAGTGTCCAAACCTCTTGGCTATTAACAGTCTGTTCTGGAGCAAGGCATTTGTGTTTTCCTTAGTGTGAGGAGTAGGATACAAAGCTTGGTGTTAACAGAGATAGGCTAAGATATTCCTTTGAAGATGCAAGAACTGAAATGGAAAGCTGTGGTGTTAATGTTTGAAGCTGATTGTGAAGTAATGATTTTGTTGCTCAATGACCTCCTGTGTTTCAGAAGTAACTAAAATTTTTGGACTACGCTTGTCAAGTGGTTTGGGCTGGGCTTTTTGTGTGAATATTTGAACGTATACAAAAGTTTCAAGGTATATTCATATGGAACAGTATTCACTAGCAAAACTCGTGGCTGCATTTAAACAAGTCATCTGTATTCCTGCTTGTCTTTGTCTTACAATGTTTTTTTATGCTCTATTTTTTTCTGTATAGTTCTCTTGATGTTATAAAATGAGACTTTTGATCTTTGGTCATGGAGGTTTTCATACAAGGTTTTCATAGTAATTTAAGGACATTTTCAGTAAAAATAGAACTGAATAGTTCATATTGTTGCTACTTGCTCTTCCTGGGCTTGGAGAAACATGTTAAAGTTACTCTGCATATCTGTGACCTCTTGCATTTGCAATGGCTTGAGATGGGTCCTTAATTTCTCTTCTGTTTTATCGTATTTTCCATCCCCACCACCCAATTGCTGATATTCCTTGAGCAAAGGCTTAAAATAGTTGGGATGGCAGCACACTACATGGATTTGTAACATTCCTTAGAAGCAAAGTACTGCAAAGCAGTGGAAATGAGATTCTCTGTGTATTACTGCCCAGAAAACATAAATGGGGAATGCAAGGGAGCTCCTGGGGACAAAAATGTCAGACTGAATGCTGACCTTTAACTTCACTAAAAGGCAAACTGAGTTCCGTGCATTTCTCTGTGTGCTATGCCGTTAACCACCAGGTATCCACCTTGACATTAGAATATTAGCCTTTAAAAGCTCATCAAGCAAATCTGTAAATTACAATTTATTTAAATTTTAGGACCTTAACAGTTTTGCATAGTATGATGAACTAGACAGATGAATGTGCTGTGGAATTCATTCAGGCAAATTACAATTTAAGGATATGTACCATTTTGCTAGTCTCTAATTACCTACCCCAGAATAGGGAGAGAAACTGCATAAAATTAACTGCTCGACAGCCCAGTCTTCAGAGTGATTTTAAGTGTGAGGAAGGGCAAATATCCACTCTTTAGTCGAAGGTTTAGGGCTTAGACTGTATGGACAGGGAGACAGAGTTAAATTATCTCCAGGCCAGGGTCATCTTCTCACCTTTCCTGGGTTGAGGCTGTACTGTAAATCAGTGCAATAGCTTCATTCAACTGATCTGCTGACAAGTGAATGATTAACTGAAAACTATCAACAGAACAGACAGAAGCGGAACACTGCTCAACAACTGCAAAGTAAAACAGCTCTTGAATACAGATTACCTGACTAAATTATTTGCCAATGAGTTATTCTAACTGACTGAAGTTCAGAAGCATTCTGGTCTGGGGCTCACCATGAGAAGTCCTAACAAAGCCTCTTTAAAACCTCTCCATGAATGCAGAGGCAAATACCTTGCCAAATCTGAATGAGCAAGAAAAGGCTCTTGCTACAATGCCAAGTGTCAATATCTAGCAGTACCTATCCAAAACTCCAAAATCAGGAAAGGGCAGGTTAGGATGGGAAAATTCCTCATTTCTTCCTGTGTGGACTCTACTGAAATGGAGGCTTGTGATCCCAGCTGACTTGTAGCTTGTGTGGACACAGTTACAACACACTAATGCAAACACTGACGTATTTTAAAAACCGCCAGACTGCTTCTCTGATTTGTTTTTGGAGAGTGCTTGGATGACAGTCAGTGCCTGACACATGAGTGTAGTATTATGCAGGAATACTTCTGCAGCAGCACTGTTCAGAAACAGGATCTCCTGAACTGCTCCTTGCCAGGTGCTTGCCGATACCTGTGACTGTAGAAATGAGCACCGTCATGTCCTGTCAGACCCAAACACAAGTCTTGTGAAGACAGGCCTGTAGAACGTGGGGCTTCTCCATAATCAATAAAACAGTTCCTAATGACAACCTGTGGGGTTTTGGGGACCCCCTTGTGTTACATTGGTAATACAGTGGAGCTGCAGTATTTTCACGCTTGCTCATTCTTTACGTGGCCGTCGAAATCCCAAGAAACATTTCAGGTATTTATAGGGAGGAAGCTAAAATGGCATGGGCTTTTAACTCATCCTGAGTGTTATCATTTGCATTAGATATTCCCTGCCTCTTAAGCCTTCTCTGAATGTTTGAAAGCATAGCAGATCCTCAGTAAACATAAGGCTTTAACTTAATGGGTGTGGTGGTCTTTTCTGCTAAACAGAATCCATGCTAACCCCTGCTTGTCCCACACTTTTAGATCTCATTAACAAAATAAAGTGAGGAGTGATACTGTCATTAAAGAAGCTTTTTTTCCCCCCTCCTATAATTTATATTTTTATAACTGTTTTATGGCCTCAATTTGCTCAGGAAAACTTACCAAGTGACACATCATTTTAAGATGTGGCTGGATTTTAGCGGCGAAACTTACCCCTGAAATTTCAGAGGTTGCAGAAATAGTTCCCCAAGTAGTGCTAGTACCATACAAACCTACCTCATTTTCCCTGTGTTACTGCTCCTGCCCATACAGAAGGATATCTGTCATTACAGCGGCTGGCTGGTTTAATGACGGCCTTGCCGGTGGATTGTGGGCACCCCTGGACACACTGAAGAGTTAAACTGAAACCCCTCGTGTGCGCAGGGGTGTTTTTAAGTTATTTTTACCAGAGCGTTGCTGTTTTTTCCAGCGTTTCTGTGGGGAGCCGCCCAGCAGAAGCAGGAGCATCCCCCTAGGGGCTGGGGAGGGGAGAGGGGACTGAAATCTTGGGATTAGGGGAAATGGAAACTTGCCCCTAAAACAAAACATGTTTTTTAAAGTTTTTGGTTTTTTTTAGCGTGGATATACAGCTATAGCTATATAGGGCAGGAGAGGGAGAGGATCTCACCTCCCGGCCCCCTCCTACAGCGCGGGGCGAGCCGGGCTCTGGGCTGCGCGGAGGGTTGCGCGGGCGGGCGGGCAGCCTGGCGCC
>VWZP01007740.1:78312-90452 GCA_013396995.1 Dicaeum eximium | reverse complement strand
TGGCCAAAGCTCTATCTCTACACTGATTCATGGATAGCAGCCAATGCTCTGTGGGGATGGCTGGAGAGGTAGAAAGAAGCTAATTAGCAGTGTAGAAGAAAACCAATTTGGGCGGCTGATGAGTAGAAAGACATTGCTACCAGAGTAAAGAGACTACCTGTGAAAGTCCGCCACGCAGATGCCCATGTCCCCAAGAGTAGAGCTAATGAAGAACACCAAAACAATAAGCAAGTAGATCAAGCTGCAAAGATAGAAGTGTCGAAGATGGACGTAGATTGGGAACACAAAGGGGAATTGTTCCTAGCTCAATGGGCCCATGATGCCTCAGGTCATCAGGGCAGAGATGCCACCTATAAGTGGGCACGAGACCGAAGAGTAGATTTAACTATAGACAGCATTTCTCAAGCTATCCATGACTGTGAGACATGTACATAAACCACTAAACCATAAACCATAAACCAGTACAACATGCATGCTTCATCTTAGTGAACCAAAAATTCAGTTGAACATAGTAATGCTATCAGTCTCTGCACTTAGGCATCAGCATCTTGACATTCAACAAACACTGTTTAGAAGTACTTTGAATGATCCTGTGACAAGAGTCTATGCCACTAGCTGTTTTTAACAATATCCTAGAAAAATAAATATGCCACCTGCAGGCACTGGGAGTGCATCAGATGCAGTGGATAAAGCCTTAGGAAAAGCAGGGTAGAGTGAAGGGTATCGCTTTGAGCCAGATCTTGTAAGCTCAGAGCGATCCCTTCATACCCGGGATAGCCCAGCTACCCAGATGGCTTCAAAATGAGCAGGATGGCTCTTGTAGCAATGTTTGAAACAGAAAAAAGGTTTAATAAGAAACAAAATAACAAACTCTTTACAGAGAAAAGCCGTGCCAGGGCAAGATGTCCTTGCACCTGCTAATCACCCCATAAAAGAATCAAATCTTTTGTTCTGTCCCTTTTCTACTTAATGGCTCAGGCGGGACTTTTTGGCTCTGGTCCAATGGAACAGCCCCAAGTTTGAGGTGAAGGGCAAAGGGTCCTATGAGGTGTCCCTAGTACCGAATTCGGAGAGAAGTTTCTGGAGTTTTTGCCTTTCTTAGGAGACAAAGAGTACCTGGAAATTCTATTGTAATTTGGTCACCCTGTCAACAGGAGGCACACTGCTACAGTAGAGAGTGTCATTCTTGTGTTAATTACAAGCTTTCTGGCTGATGAGGCAAAGCTATTATCTTAGGCATTTGCTCTTAGTCACAGGTTAAAGTGCAGCGCTGTGTATAGTGTAAGACATGACTACAAAGGAAGTCTCTGCTGATGAGGTATTTTAGTACAAGGATCACCACTTGAAAGTGAACTTTTGATGACATCTTCCACGTCTCAATAAAATAATTTCAGAATTCTCAGATTCTTCTATAGCTGTCTGCAGTACTGCCAGAATAGCATCAAGCAAAACTCCGCAATACATATGATCTTTGATTGTCTATAAAAATTGAGTTGTTTCTCCAAAATCTTCCTTACTGTAGTTTACATTTGATTTTGAGAAAATACATCACTTTACTTTCAGAAAAACACACCATCTATTAAAAAAAACTTTTTAAATATTATGAAAATATCTTTATGTATTCTGAAGATATTGCAATCTTTCTCACTATTTGCTTTTCATTCCGCTGAAAATGCTTTTACTTCTCAAAATATTGCAAAAGACATTTCAGTTACAGGTATGTCCCTGAAGTGGCTGCATTTCTGTAGAGAAGAAGCAATTCATAAATAATGCACATTGCTTTCAGTCATAGGAAAGAAAAAAAAATAGGCAGTGCTATTATTAATCAATGCAGGCCTGCCTTGAGTGGTATACTTCTGTTGCTATAAAGCTGATCTCCAAATCTGTACTGAGCAAATACTTCTTATTATGTTTCTACATGCTCATTCTTCAGCTAGGATGAATCACCAAAGCTGTTTCATCTCGTAGTCATCCCAAGGATTGGTTTCTTTGTTATACAGCAGAAAATATGAAACACTTAGGATGACAGAAGAAAAAAATGCATTCCACTTAAAAGTAATAGAGCTAATTTTATAATTACTTGATTTCATGTGCTTGGGCTGATTTATGCTAAAGAATCTTAAATATATAACACCATCATGACCACCCCACGCCCCACTTCCCAATTTTATCAATATAAACTTTGTGGTTTATTCAGCAATTCCAGTAGAATTGGAACAGGAAGTAGTCAAAAAGTTTGGTGATTAAAACAGCCAGAAGGGCCCCAAAATCTCTTAAAATCTTAAAAGTTAATGAACTTATTGTAAGAGAAGATTTATTTGGTTTACTGTTCCTAAATAAGCCTTGAAAACATACAGCAAGGACAGCTGATGGATGTTTGGATGTTTCATTTCTGAGATGCAATTTTTATTACCACATTACTCAGCTCCTCTCTTTATCTCAATTAAAATGCATCCCTGCCGTTCTTTGTCTGACATCTAATGTTATTATGAGATACTTCATGTCATAAGTTATTCTCATGGCAAAAGACAGTCTTTTTCATAATGTGAAAGTAAAAGAAGAATTTCTATGTTAAGTATTTGACTTAGCAAATTTTCCTTAAGACATAGAAAAGTGTGAGCTTGCTAGAGAAAATTGAATCCACTACACTATTAAGAGAGTTATATAGCAATGTTTCTAGTGTAATTAAAAAATAGAAAGCATTGGGAGACTAGATTTTTGGCACAGCAAACCCTGAAAGAAATTTCAGTCCTGACCTGTATGAAAACAAAACTTCATATTTGTCAGTTGTTATACCTCTAGAGAAGGAGCAGCAGGGTATTTTTTGCTGAGAACATTATAACTTGAATGACACAAATTTTTCTCAAGAATATTTGAAATGGTATTGAAAAAACAATTATATTTAAATATAAGCGAAAATTGATGTAAAATTTGCCCAGGACCCCATCTCAGTCTCAGAATTGACAGTCTCTGTGGCAGCAATGCCACAGCAAGGACCTTGTCTGGCTCCCCACAGCCCTGCCTTGTTGGTCCATGGGCCCCACTGAGCTGGGCCTCTCTCCACAGGTGTCCCCATTCCTGGGGAGTGCCCAAAGCCCAGGGCTGGGGCTGCCCATGGTGCTCTTTGCTCCCAGCTAGAGCTGTGGGACAGCTCAGTTTACTCAGCTCCAACAGAACCCCTCATCCATGCCCTGGGCAAAACAGATATATCACTGGTTTGTACAATTTAATCTTTCCTTTTTGTGAGAAACAGGACAGTTATTTGGTAATATTAAGCTGGAATATTCTGTGCTGTCAATTTCCTCTCTGCAGCATGATAATGATGAAGATATATCCTTATCTTCTGGAGGCTTCTCAGTGGTGCCAAAGACATAATTTCATTTCTGGAGATGGGTCAGAATGGACAGAATTCACCTACAGTTGTCATGGAAGGAAGACAGAAGACAACAGAGAAGGAACTGGTGAATAGAATGGTGTAAAATGGAGGTTATTTTCACTGCTGTTCCTGGTCTATTTCCTAGAACATAATTAGACCATCTGTTTCTGTGAAGGGATGCTCTGCTTTCCCACTCATATCCCCAGGGGTACTCTATGAGTCTTGACCTTCCATTCAGCAGGAACACTGAAGGATGCAAGATGTTTTCCTATTCCAGGCAATTTGCTACCTTAATTTTGCCTTCTGCCCTGTTTTCCTGGCAAAATGTTCACATTTTCCCATCTTTTCAATGCATTCACAAAAGGTCACTGCAAACACATAATGCTTGTCTGTGTGAGAAGCTCTCTTTAAGTGCTGTCTATTGAAAGCCCTGAAAAGAAGTAATCAGTTACTCAGTCATCCTGGATGCATAAGTAGGGACTAATTATTGAAAAACCCCCACCATATTGTATCAACAGTAGCACGGTAAGGTAACAGAAAAGGTCTTGCCTAAAAAATGTTCTCCATTGTGCTGGGAAGAAGATAAACAAAAATTTGACTGATCGGTAAAAGAAGCTGAGAGCTCCAAATGTCCATTACAGCTGGAAAGGCAGATAGTTCTGGGTTTGTCATTTTGGATGTGTGGTGTAGCTGTGCTGTTACTGGGCACAGTACCTGGAGTCCTTCATAGGCATTAGGAAGGTACCTGGGCTAAGCACATCCTGGCATGTACGTGATGCAGTTGGATAACTGGATCTAGTAACTGTGCCATGGTTTTTTTCATGTTTTATTTCTTCCTTATTGTGCTACAAAATCCTGTGTAAATAAACAATAGTGTTTCCTGCTTTAAACAAGGCAGGAAACTTTCACAGTAAAAGCTCAGATCAGCAGTTCAGCAAGTGAGATAGGAGGAAGCACCAGGAGGGTGCTGCTGGAGCTGGGGGGTGGCAGTGGAGCAGGCAGGAAGACAGGATGCAGTTCCACTGTGTTGGGAGACAGGGGACAGCAGGGAGCAGAGACAGCAGCCAGGGACACCCAGCAGGACCACTACACAAGGGTAATGAGGCAGGTCCAGCGTGGGTCACAGCTGGGTGCAGGGACATGCATGACCAGGCACAAGAACCATGCACCAGGCACCTGCAGGATAGCTCAAGCCAGATTCTTTATCGAGAACATGATGCAGCTTCCAGAAGAAGCAGGGACAGTGCCCCATGGGGCTTCTCACAGTTCCTGCTCTGCAGCTCCATTCCTAGCAACTTGGAAGCACAACCGTGCTATGTCAGAGCAGTCATGAGCACAAATGCACAAACTCTGAGGAGAAGGGATGGATGGGTGGAAGGAGGTTGCAGAGTCTCATAGTGCACTAGAGGTCAATAGTGAGTGCCTGTGTTTCTCCAGATGTTGTGCTTCAGCAATGACTCAGATGGAATGCAAGGGGTCCATTTGTGAATATATTAAGAAGCTGATATTGAGAAAGATAATATCATTATTTTTGTAAATGTTAGGAATTCTCCAGGATGGATCTTTCAATGGTTTGAACTTCCTCTGCAGCCTCACACATGGTAGAAGACTGGGCATGCCAGGAGATAAAGTGAACAATTTGAGGAATACTAAGGAAATTAAAATTAGACATAAATCTTGGCAATGTTTTCATGTCATTAATGTAGAAATTAAATACACCATGAAGGAGGAATAGTTAATTAAATCCTCTTAGGCTAGAATTATTGCCAATTACTTCTTATTCAAAAACCAATACAGCTTTTTCAGAATGTGATTCTTTAAAGGACAGCCATTAAAGGTATGTTGTTGTGGGAGGAATTCTGCCCACCAGATGTAAAGCAGTGTCTTCTGTTCCATGTAAAGTCAAATGGTGATTTTTCAGAGTATAAATCATGGTGGTGGTTTCAGTCCTTGTCTGCATCTTTTATATCCTTTAATTGGATAGTTTGACCAGTAGACAATAAAATGCTTTTCCCTCCACTTGATTTATGCCTATGACTTGAAACTTTTTGCCCACGTGCAACAAATTCTTCTGCACTTAGAATATATGAGGCTGGTTTATATAAAAATTGCTGAGTGCAAGCACAACACATTCATTCTCAAATCCAGTAATTTTGTAAGTTGTTAAAGAACCTTCCGAGAAATATTTATGCATTATGAGGCTTTCGAATGCTTTCTTGTAATGAATATGCAAAAGACAACCTACAGGCCTTATTTTCTGTGTGGGATGATATACTTTACAGAGCCAATTTAATCAAATATATATGATAAACAGATTTAAAAAAACCAAAAGGTATCTTATTTCAAGAGTCCCTCTTAATTGGCTACTTCATCTTTTTGGTCTTCAAGTGGTCTTCAGGTTGCTCTTCAAATCTGAGAGAAATTTAAACACAGGTAATAAACTTAGTGTCCGACTAGTTACATTCTTCAAAAGCTATAATAAAGTTGTCTGCTTAACATAAAAAGGTTGTATGTAGATTTGTTTAATGTTTTACTAGTATATCATTTTAATGCAGGGTAGTTTCTTTACAGAGAATTCAGCCTTATATAATTTTAATGCAAGGTAGTTTCTTTACAGAGAGTTCAGCCTATCACTGGATGTTTAAATTTTCAGTGTCTGTTGTCATGGCAACATGAATTGACTCTGGTACCCACTGTGCTCATCAAAAATTAATTTAAAGTCATAGTATCTTTCTTTTCCTTAGATTTATTTAGTAAAAAATAGCTGTACTGGAAAGATAATTAAAAATGCAATAATTCTTAGTGAATTATTAGTTTTACTTGCAGCATTCAATAAATTGATCTTAATAAATAATGCATGTATAGAAAAAAATTCCTTCATTTCTTGTGGAATCATACTTTTCAAATCTTAAAACTGACACATTTTAATCATTCTTTACATTTGAATTCTCATGTTTTTTAGTTATAGTTCCAATGCTTTCATATTTTTTAACTGACAAGTACATTTTTAGAATTTAGTATTCCCTCTAATTTCCTGATTCTTTTTTGCAGTACTGTCATGCTTCCACAAAAACTGCTAACTAATGTTTTATGTTTAAATTTAACCCAATATGCTCTATCAGAAAAATCTGTAAAATACAGCTATGTATGTATAAAAAAAGTATTGGAGAAAGTCATGTTTTGATCTCTGGGGATTCTTATGGTTATAAAGAGGATTAAGGAGATATATTAAATGCATGTGGTAAGAGACAGAATATTGTTCCAGCAGGCATAAGAAAATTATTTTTTCCTCTTGATACTTGTAAAGTTAGTCATAGCCTAATCTATCCTCTAGATAAAGAAAAAATAGCTCTTGATGTCCAGTATCATAGGGAGTTCCTCAGTACAGGAACTCTGAGGAGATTCTCAATGACTGTTTTGCATGACATAGACATTTAAAGAAAATTCCATGGTTTAACCTTCCTGATACAAGTAGGTGTTACATGTTTCATTCCACATGTTTTCTACATATACGGTCCAGTTCTGAGAGGACTAATACTGAAACAGTTATTTGAAAGAGTTGTGTTTCAGTTTTATTTTATGTTGAGAAGATTATTTAACAATTTTATAAATTGTGTGAACCAAGTGCCATTCTTTCTGAAAATGCAGGCATCTCAAAGAAAACTCTGTTTGAGTAAAGTGAGTGTTTTGTGGGTAATCAAAAGGTACTTTTTTACTATTTATCCTGGAGATACTAAAAAACAGACGTGGTTCTGTGTGAACAATTGTCTTCTGGAAATTGAGTTTTACATAATGAAACATTTTACATTGCAATAAAACATGTTGTTCAGATACTATTTAATTTCTGTGTGGAAAACACCGATTAACATTTAGGGTTTTAAAAATTACTGTTGAAATTCAGATGTTAATGTCTAGTTGTGTCTCTATGTGCTTAGCAGTTGTAACATTGCCATATTGATGCGTACTGTAATTTCTGATGCGTAATGTAATTTCTGAAAACAGAAATCTGCTGCAGCTCTGCCTGACTCATTTGCACCAGCCTCACACATTTGTTAATAACTAAGCACAGAGAGCAAATCTCAATATAAGGTTCCTCTGGGGATTTAGATTGCTGCATTTTCTACTAAAATCTAATGGCTGCAAACTCTCCTCATTTGGATTAAATCTTCCAAACACCTCTGTTTCTTAATGAGTATGCTGTCATTCACTGTGTTAAATCTTCTGTAATGAGCTTGAAAGGAGAAAGACTAAGATTGCTAGTCTTATCTGTCACTGATGGGACAATGACAGTTTTATAACTGACTTCATTTGTAGTCTGCTTGATTCAAACTGTGAGTGAAATACAATATTCTCATTCCTGAATTACCGAGAGAGGTTTTCTCCCAGTTCAATGAGCAGTAAGTACCACAGTGTTCACAACAAAGATATAGACTCACAAGGGTGTGTTCTTACAAATGCAGAATTAAGTACCACATCAACAAATGTATTGCATAGCACAGAGCTTTATTTTCAAGTTCACCACTGATACCTGGATGCTCAGTTGATGAACTCAGTTTGTCTGGTCTTTACTTTCCTGGTTGAGAGTACCAGTTTTTTAGTGTCAGCCAGGTCTGGCAGTAGGGATTTACAAGCTCTCTCAAAACACCATATAAACCAGTATTTATATTATATTGCATTACTTTTTAAAGCACTTGTCTGATCAGGGAACTTTCAGGTGATTAAGCTGATATTTTTCTTTAAACTGCTTATTAACCTTAAGTTATCTTTCTGTTACAAGTGTATGTAAAGGTGGTATTTCTATAAGATAGGAAATTGTAATACTGAAACACTCCTTTTATTACAGATCTTATTTTACTAAATTACTATTTTAATACAGCCAAATTTCCTTTTCAACTGCAAGGATGATTTATGTAACTCCTGAAAAATAGTGTGTAGCTTATTGCATGCTTAACTTCACCAATGAGACGACAAAAACAAATTAGTAATAAAATTTGTTGCCTCTTAGAAAATGCATACCATAAGCCTCTAGAATTTCTTTTCACAAGCAGAGAGAAGAGTCCAAGGCTTTTCCAGAAATATAGAATGTTGTTGCTAGGAAGACATTGCATGTTTACTTTTTTAAATGCAAATTTTCCTAAATAAAGCATTCTGAATATCTTAGCTATTACCCTAAATAAACCTTCTTCCAACCACATGTGTATTTGAATGTGAGCAGCTAAGTCACAAAGCAGTAATTAAATTTCCACTAACAATTTTCACTTACCTGAAAAGCCAAGATTTGCCAAACCATAATTCAGGAAGGCTTTTTTTGTCTGTTACCAGGAACTTTATAGAGGTTGATGTTATATATTCATGCTCTTATAAAAGAAAAAACAAAAAAACTGAAACAAAACAAGGATGATAATAAATACTGATGGTTCTGTCTTAGGTCAAGATTACTGAGTTTTGCACTATTCCTAGTTTCTCCAACATTGATAATGTTTTGATTACTGCCTAATATTGCTTCCTTCTGATAATTGAAGCATATCAGCTAAAGTGAAAAGGACAATTCAAATTCACATGCAAGACAGCAGATTTATTTGAAATAAATAAAGTAATTTGCTTAACTATAACAGTTCCTTAAGAAATTCCTGAAATTTGTGCTTGTTTTCACATCTTTCTTGGACACTTGCTGAGTAATCTTTAGTCTCTTGACAAAGCTCATGATACATTCTTCATAATCCTGAACTACATTTTTAATCCAAAAGTCAGTGAACACAGAGAGAAATAATAACACTTGCAGCTTGCTTTATGGTCTGACTTTTCATGGAAAGAAAAAAGAAGTGTCGTCTTGAATTTACTATGTTTCTTTGGTTAGTTTGTCTGGTGTGCTACAATTATGTGAGCAGTGCAGTCAGGAATGCATTTAAGGCCTCAATGAGTTGAATACTTTTAGCATGGTAGTCCAAGTTCTTTCAGTCATGATTTAGAACAAGATTTTGATCTTCTATGAAATGAAAAAATCACCATATAAAACACAGAACAAAAAGAAAATCAGCTGTAAAATCAATAGATGTGGGCAGGAGGCAGGGGATTCCTTGTCTGTTTTAGAGTAACATGCACAGTAATGCCTTTCCTGTGTTCATGTTTGACTTCCTGTGCATTGAGATTCAGAGTCTTGTTTGAACTTTCTCTCCACTATGTAATTAGCAGTTATTTTAGGAGAATGCATCACTACAGGCTTAATTTTCCTCAGTGTTCTTTCTGCTCACTGAACTTGAAGTTCATTTACATCAAGACCCTCTTGAGCCACTAGGTGATTCCCATTTTAAGGGGCTTTTGTACTCTCAGTATGATGGCAAAGGTCAGACTGCAAGTGAAAAATCAAGGCTAGTAGATTTCTGGAAATCTTGTTTGTGTCTTTTAAAGTGATCATCAATAAGAAGGGAAAATATTGTCTCCAATTATTTGGTTTTTTTCCTTCCAAATACTGAAATTTTCTGAATTTATAAGAATTCTAGAAGAAGAAGGCTTCAAAATTATTTTAAAAGCTATTAGAAGAATATTATAGAATATTATAGCAGCTATTATAAAGAATTAGAAGCTGTAGTTTCAATACTTTCAAATTGAATGACATGCATTAATAAGCATCAGTTTATTTGAAGTAAAAATTTCAAAATGAAGCTTTACTCACATTGCAGATGGATTTCTGGCAGTAGGAACAGTTAATACAATGCAAATGGGTAAAAACAAGGAAAGTCCCATTTTCAGTTTATATGACCTACTGTTTAACGTTAAAATTGTGATTGGTAAGTCTTATATACAAAAGATGTGAACCTGGACCCACCACAGACTGCAGAACTCACACTGAATTCATAATCAAATGACAAGCATGTTTTCCAAAAAGCTAGTTTCACATAGCTATTTTTATTAGAGATCTGTTCAGTTTAATTGGCAACATCTGAGGTAAATAACGCAATATCATTTCCATAGGGAGATTGTTCCACAGTCTTGCAAACCCTTTGCTCAGGAAATTTTTCCCAGTGAGGCAGTTTGTGTTTCCCTTATTAAAGCCATATAAAGCCATATTAAAGTCCTTCTTTCAGTCGTTTTAAAGAATTGTTTAATGCCAGGCTATTATCACTGACATTTACAGAAAATATGAAGACTCAGTGATTTTTGTGGAAAGCCTAAGAGAGGTAGATACCCATTTTTTATTCATATACTTTAGGAGAAAAATTTGATTGGTAGTAGCAGATCAGCAGACCAAACTGCTTCTGTCTTCTTGATCCCAGTTCTTTGTATGCCTACGAAGAGATATCTTTTATGGCAGTTGTAAAACTTTATTATTCAGACAAGACAATTGAGTAATATTATCTATAACTAACACCAAGATTCTTGAATACCAGGCTTATCTATGAATAAAATGAAGATATTTATTTCAGTAGAGACATTGCAGTACAAACCGGTTAAATCATATAGAAGCACACAAATATTTAGTAAACTGTCAAATTCCATAGAGAACAGACTCTGGAATCTTAATAGGATGTATCTATAACATGATTGGGTCCGTATTTTCTTTGAAGCCTCTTAAGGATTTGCCAACCATAAATAATAAAGCAGACCCATGTGAATAATTTTAAATAGTTAAAGCAGATGGAAAGAAGCTGTAGATCAGAGCTGTAGATCAAAGCTGTAGATCAGATCAGAGCTGATAACACTAGGAAAATGACAACATCTTTGGCAAAGAAAGGCAGCATTCAGGATATCTTCAGGTCAAGTGTCAGAACCTTTTACTGCTATTTTAAGTAGAGAAGCCTCTCTTTGCAGCAAATAGTATATGAAGGCATTTCCTTCCTGTAGACACGGTCTGGTTAGCAGTAGAAAATTGTCACTGTGATGTAGAAATGTTCAATGTTTTATTTAATTTTCTAACTACATTCTCTGACATAAACAAGTGAAATGAAATTATATCCCAAGGACAAATGTCCATTCTTTGGAAACATTTGCATCTGTGTTTATGTTTATTAACTTCTTGGCTTTTTTGGTTTTCATCCAGCAACAGAAGATTGTTATCCTGGGTCAGGAATGTATGATAATTACATAATCCCTTATTTAAAATATTGCATAGTGTCGTAGTTTGAGGCTGTACCCAGAAGTGAGGAAAAGATTTGTGGGGTGGCTCAGTGAAATAACGTGCAAAATTAAGGAAGAAACCTGGGAACTTGCTTTTTCCGGCAGGAGCAGAGAGAGGTGGGAGTGCCTCGCTTCTCTCGGCCAGGGCGCCCGGGCCGGGGGGCTGGGCCCCCCTTCTCTCCCACACCCAGGTCAGCCAGCGACTGACCCTCTCTCCCCCTCCCCACTCCATCGGCAGCGGGCAGGAAGGCAAAGGGGAGGGGAGCTCTGCCATGGGGGTCAGAAAGAGACGGCTTTGTAAACATGGGCCACCTGCCACCACCAACCCGGAGGGTTCAGCCGACCCCAAGCCCCCTGGTTCCCACACCGGGAGCCGCCCAGGGTCAGCGCGAGAAAGTTTCCCCGCGAAAGATCATGCAGCTGAGAGCAGCTTCTTCTGTGCTACCGCGGCAGGAGTCACATGACTCAGCAGGCTCTAGGCGAATTGTTAACCCCTTCAGTGCTTCAATCCTCCTTCCAGTGAGAGAGGAACCAGATGAGAGACAATGTAAGGAATGACATTGAAACATCGAAGTCAGTGAGGAAGAAGTCAAGCCCAGATGGGAGGGATGAGGAGATGTTTTGAAAACCTGTTGTGAGTTATGGAAAA
>VWZP01007740.1:30922-77999 GCA_013396995.1 Dicaeum eximium | reverse complement strand
TTTTTAGTTACTGTTAATAAAACTGTCTTTATACTCTCTCTTGAAGTTTTGAGCCTGCTTTGCCCTTCTCCTGATCCTATCTCACAGCAGGAAAGTGTTCTGGTGATTGACCAGCACTGACCAGCACTGAAACCCACCACAATAGATTCCAAAGGTAAATGTTGTGTCTGTCCTATTTTCAAGCGGAACGGCATGAGTGATCCTGCAATTCAAAGCAGCAGCCTCTGTACATCAAAACTACAATCTGTCTCACACTTCACTATCATGGTGGCTGCAATCCTTGTTTTACCAAAAGCATTGGAAATATTTTTGCCAACTTCCCAAGGACAAGAAAAAAATCCAACTGAGAGGAACTGAATTTGCTGTCCAAATAGAGTGACTATGTTTTGTACTGGTTTCTCATTTTCATATTATTTTTGGTAGTACAATGTATTTTGCCAGAATAGCAATCTCTCAAACTCACCTTACAGGACAAAAGCATTGCATTCTGCCAAGTATCTGATTAAGAGTCATACAATTAGCTTTTCTGTTTCCACTGGGACTGAAATTAACTGTTATGTCTTTGTAATGTTAAATAAACCAGCTAACACAATATTTATTGCACATGATCTAAGTAACTACATAAATTGTTCTGACCCACTAGTAAAAAATAGTCTTTATTTATAATATAAGTGATCCTACTTATTCTAAATCTTATACTAGTCATAAAATGCTATACCGTTCAAGATCAAGGAAAAATATTTCCAAACAGACAAACCATTTACACAATCTTTAACACTGATTTATTTCAGAATAGATGCACAGCTGAAGGAGGTGTTTTCCGTTCAAAGCTTGGTATAGATGTCTGTTGTGGTTTAAGCCCAGCTGGCAGCTAAGCAGCACCCAGTGGAATGGGAAGGAAAAATGAGATAAGGGTTTAAAAATTGAAATAAAGTAAAATATAACAGTAATGCTAATTAAAAAACCAAACACACAAACAAGTAATGCATACAACTGCACACCGCCCGCTGACTGATGTCAACCTAGGACACCAGCCCACCTCTGAATCTCCACCAGTGTGTTATGAATGGATTCGTGAAAGATACCTCTACCTGAATTCAGGTGAAAATGAGACCATGTGCTGAATTTAATAATACAGACTTAATTATGGTAAATTTGAGGTAGAGAGATTGAAAAAATAGAAAAACCTGGGAAAGGAGAGAGAGATCAGCAAAAGATAATCACCACTCGTGGATCCAGCCACATCCTGTTGGTCCCTTCTCATCTCAGGCTTTTTGGTGTTTGGGGTCCCAGAGCTGTTCTACTCCGGATACCCCCTTATATACAGTACATGTTCTGTGAATCCATGGGGTAGTGGCACATGATGTTCCCACTGTGTGAGGTAATATATATATATATGAGCAGTTGCTTCCTTTCCCACAGCTTGCTAGAGTGGGAATATTTGTCTGGATGCATTAACCAGGATGTGCTAACCAGACCTCACCTCTGCCAGGCCTGGAATTAGCACCTTCCTCTTGCAAATTCCTTATCTTAAATTCCTTCTTTGGTGGCTTATCTTATGCAAAGTTCCTCCTGTGGTCTTTTGAGACAGGGAACTGCACTCATTAAGTCCTTATATGACATCCGTTCTGTGTAACTCCCCCATTTTGTATACTGGGCATGACATTCTATGATTGGAATAGTTGGCCAGTTCAGGTCACCTGTCCTGGCCATTCTCCCTAGCTTCATGTGCAGCTCCTCACTGGCAGAGAATGAGACCCTGACAAGTCCTTACTACTACTTAACAACAGTCAAAACATCAATGTGTAATTAACATTATTCTCATACTGAATCAAAAAAAAACCAGCAGCTACTAAGAAGAAATTAACTCTCTCCCAGATGAATCCAGGACATTGTCAGATATCAGTTTCCATTTCTTGTTCTGTCTCTGATTCTCAGTTAGAATCCTTTGTCAGTTCTGAAAGAAACATAAATTCTAGTGGTGAAGTGCTGTAGTTATATGTTTGCAAAGATATAAACAATTGTAAGAGATACATTTGCTTACTCATGCAGAGATACTCCTAAGGGCCTGAATACTTAGTTAATAAATGTAATTCTGTGTTGTCATTTAGTATATAAGACTGTGTAAATATAGAAATTATGTCCATTGGTTTATCTGAAAATGACACAGTTATGTTAGTCTGGCACTAACTGGCACTGGCATCAGAAGCCTTCTGAATCTTCTGTCAATCTCCTGGGTTTTGTTCTTTTCTCTGGCTTCTCATGCTGAGCCTTTTTTCATCAGTAGATATCCAAAGAATCAGCCATAAATATTCCCCTATTACAGCATGAGCTATTTTATCCTCTTATCCAGGCTACTGATTTTGAGGGCTTCTATTGAGATACTGTGCAGCAGATAGATTTGTTATTTGAAGTGTTTCCTGTGTTTAATCTGTAATATCCAGTGCAAGGGGTGGTGCTGGATTTCAAAACTACAGGCTTCTCAAACTGCAGCTATCTTGCAGTCATTAATGCTGTTTTAGGCTTAATCTGAGATTAAACAAAGGCATAGAATAATTTTAGCAGTAACTAAACAATACCCACAAGAATTACAATGACAACAATGATGATTATAATAATGATGAAAAATTATACCCGTAAACAATGAAAACATCTATAAGGAACATGGTGTAATTCTTGGTAATTCCTAGTTTTGTCTAAGAAGATGTAAGACAATTAAGAGCTTTTAGATACTTGGTAACAGTCCAAGAATGCTTTTCTGTTCTACACCACCGAAGAAATACTGGCTATTATATGAGATATGCTCAGTCTTCATTAATGCAGTTGACAGGATGAAAAAGCCAGAGTCACTGCCACACACAGATAAGGAGAAGAGAAGCAGAGCATCCCAAAATTATGTCATTGTAAAAGCTCTAGTAATTGTAAAGGATATTAATGAGATGACATAGTCTGTTCTGAAAACAGGCACTGGATGTCTGCTTTCAATTAGCATTGTATTAGCAATAACAATCCTTCGCATCCCCCAAAAATATGCTCCTTAAAGTTTATAAAGATATTTCTTAGGGGGCTTCCCTTTTAGACTTCGAGTAATGATTCTGCATCTTACTTCTCAGTTAGAGATTACAGTTTCTCTGTCTCTGTTAATATCTTTGTAGGCTGAGTAAAGACCTGCCATGGATGGTCAGTTCCTGGCAACATTTTGCAACAGTTTGGAAAGTACAATTTGGGTGTTATGAGGGTGAAATCCCAAGTCCCAAGGTTTGGATAAACTCTGAAATGCCAATACAGATTTTTAAAATAATTATTTAAATAATTATTTAATACTTATTTAAATAAACGGAAACAGTTTCTGTTACTCCAAGACTCCCTTCACTTCTCCTTTCTTTGTTTGCATTTACTTCCTTCTTCCTCACCTTTTAGCTGTTTTCTTGCTATTTCTTACTTACATGCTTACAGCATGATTCCTGCTTTCTTAACATACCCTTCAGAGAAATTACCTTTGTGTCAGATGGAATTTTCAAAAGCTGCCGTTTGTATCTACTGCTCCTGGTCTTTGAGAGCCTAAGAAAGACCCATTTAAGAAATTGTGAAGGAAAAATATAGTGAAGATAAACCAGAGAAACTTTTTTTAATACAAAATTCAGAGTCCAAACACATAGCTTTAGAAAATCTGGAACCAAATTCAAACTCGTTAGTTGAAGCCGTGTTTTGAAAACTGTGATGAACTTTCTGTGGAGCATGATGGCATGTTATGATGATCTCTTCTGCTCCACATTTCCGTTTGAATATTTAGCCATATCTAGTAACTTATCTGCTAGGGCAGTACGTTATTCAATCAGTATAAGTCTGATAAATTTCAACATCAGGTTCCTCTGCCCCACATTTTTAGAATCAGTTTACATACAGAGCTCTCCAAATATTTTATTTAACTAAAAGATTTCTTCCCAATAAAGTGGTAAATATAGAATGTATTTTGAAAGCTTTTGCATTTTATTTAAAAAAACCATACAGCTTCTGCCTTTTAGTATTTTTCCCAAACCTTACAAAAGTAATTCTTCAGCTGAGAGTCTCTGTCCATTAAAAACTAATTAATGCCCTCTTGTGGCATGTAAAGAAAATGCAAAAGCAATCAACCCACATTCTTTGTCACATCTTGTATAATTTTGCACCACTTTTTTTTTTGTGCACTTCCTTTTCTAGCCTTTTCTCTACCACGATGTGCATGCTATTTTGTTACAGCTCAAAGTCTAACTCAGTTCTACAGTTAAAAAATGTTACTTTAATACCATAATAAAAGAAATCTTCTAAAAAAGAGCAGTTTGTAATACATATTATGATCAAATTAAACCAGGAAATATAAAGAAAATTGTTAATTTTATGGAACTAAGTTTAGTCTTTGACAAATTTAAGTTAAAAGAAAAATTATGGAAAGGCTCTGTTTGGTGTTGGCATCACTGTGGTAACACAAAACTTGCAAAGACATGGATTCGATACTCAGTGGAACTACTTGTCTTTGCTATTAACTGGAATTTTTAGCGCTCATTGACTTCCAGTTTCATATCAGAATTAACCTGGTAATTTTTTTCCTCAGAAAGTTTCATGTCATATTTGCCATCTTATCTATGGCATGGTTTGACCACCGCAATTTGCAGTGCTACCTAATTGCCACCATGGAATTATTTGAAACATTTCTAGTATGTAATGAAATTGACCTTTTTTCTGTGATTTACAGTCATCCCAAAATGGAATGTATATCCCACTGTGTCATCACATTGTCAAAATTCCTGCTTCTATTGTCAATGATTTTAGTCATATTCCTGCAATAATAAGGTACCTAGCAAAAGAGCAGGCAGTCTGAAAGGAAATCATGTATATTTCCTTTAAGGAGTGTCTGGGAGCCTATGAGACTCAGACATACCTTATCCTAGACTAGAGTATTTTTTTTCAATAGTGAATTTATGGAACAATATCATGTGGAGGGTTACCTACTGAATAGTTGCAAGTACAGAATACTACAGAAAGCCTGGCCCTCCTGGGGGCAGACTTGTGACACTCTTTGTCTATGCATTTCCCTGCTATTCCAGAGCTGTAGTAGAACAAACATGCTCTGCATAATGTTCATTCGTTTAAAAAATCTTGAGGGAATTGTGTGAGATGGGGGTAATAAATAGTCCCTCTGAGCCCTATCAACACTTTGCTATTACCAGAAACTTACAAAAGAAAATCAGTGGAAACATTAATTCAGCCAAGGGTACATGGTAGGGGCAAGGTGGGGACAACATTTTCATATTTCCTTCCGTCAGATCATACCTCCCTGACAAGATCAACACATTTTATATTTCTTTCACAAGGCTCCATATGGCTCAAGGATGCTCCTTTCCATAATTTTGTGGACCACTCTGTCTTTGTGAAAATCAATGATCTTGGTTTTCCTTTGCGAAAACAAGCAGCACAGTGTGAACATATGATCTGAAATTCCATGAAACACACAGTGGTTAATTCAAAGACTATTTCAGGTCTTTGTTTTCATTGAACTGCATAAATGCCTCCTACATAGATGGTTATATGTTATTATAATATGGAGAATGTCAATAGGCAATTTTCTAATCAGTTCCCTACACTTTAAAAAATACTGTACTATCCTATCTTACTTCCAGGAATTTTAAAGCAGGTTCTGATCAACCATGAGACTGCTGAAATGGGTCTGAACACCCAGTGTTCCTTTTGTTCCTAGAATATTAATATTCTACTCTAAATTTACATGTTAGTCTCAACATCTAAACTGTGTAAATAGAAACTGAATAATGAAAACTTAATAGCTGGAGTATCTGCCTTGTGGTACTACAGTCACCATGGTGAAGGAAAGAATATATTTGTCAGTAGGTTTTTCAAATTCATCAGCAGCAAAGTTTTAATAAATACATTGCCTGGGTAGTGAGGAGAAAATTATTGCTGGTCTCATTATAATGCCTGTCCTGGAAACTATCAAATTGAACAGGAATCTTCCCCAAAGATGGTATTTCTATAAGTAATCCTGCAATTCTGTTAAGTAAATATAATGCTTAGAGCACACTAGACCTGACAATGAGCTCTAATTGATCTGATTTAGGATCCAAAGGAGAAATTATTTCAGAAACTTAGCCAAATTCAGTCTTCCATGTGTGTTTATTTAGAGCCTTATCTTTGCTAATGATGAATTCTTGCTAATACAAAGTTTCACTGTGTTTTTTGAACTCAGAGTATAAATAACGTAAACTCACTAGCAAATGATGTAGCAACATCATTCCAACATTCCAACATGAAACAGCAATTCCAGTTTGTCCTAAAATAATACATTAAATATGCAAATTATACACCTACACTAAGTTTGTCCTATTTTGAACTTCAATCAGCTTATTATCTGTCTGAAGATGCCCTTGGCCAGAGAGTCAAGTGATAAATTAAGGTAGTGACATTGATATACTCCACTGATTTACTTAACTCTGGTTTATTGCCTTTAAAACTTTGGGATTTTAAAAACTGATTTCAAACATAATAACGTAGTTCTAAAACATGGAATGTTGAAATAGGAGAAAATTACTTCCTTGTAGCTAAAATATTTAGCTGACCCAATACTGGTATAACAGAAGAAATTAAGCTAAATGCAGCACTATTCATAATCCGGGAAATCCGAAGACAGAGGCAAGAATAGCATTTTAAAAACACTGTTGAAGACTTTGTAGAAATGTGTAATGACTGGTTTTTAGTATTGGTGAAAAGAAGAGATTTATATTCAAGTAAAAACATAATGTATGTTTTCTATAATATTTTACTGACTTTATTGCAAGGAAAGAGGTGTTAATGGACTTGCCCAATGAGACTCTGGCTGATGTATCACTGGTTTAAGCTCTTAGAGCACCATGCAGTGACAGCCAAAGAACTAGTCTCTGCTTTTCCATACCTGTTAACAAGCACAACAACAGCTTTTAAAATATTTGTGCAGTGCCCAAAGAGACAGTGCAATAGTTATTTATGGTAATGGCCCGACCCTGGGCAAACAAATGAGCTAGTTTAATACGTATAAATAATTGTAAAATAAACTGCAACAGAGGGGACTCAGAGTCTCACAACTTCTTCTCTCTGTTTGCAGCAGCAAAGTTACATAGGTGTAAAGATGAAAGCAGCCTCTCTCCTATTACCCAAACTGAAGTCATCAGCTTTCAGTGTCAGAGGGTTTGTGGAAGTAGGAGTAGAAAACTAAAGGAAGGGCTGAACACAAGAGGTTTCTGCATGTCATTTTAGCTATATACAACTTAGACTCTAAATGTTAAAAGCATGGTCATTGGACTATCAATAATTCCTTCATTAGAGGTCTAAGACAGCGTTTGTTTCATCTAGAAGAAATCTGAGCTTAACAAACTATTCAAAATTCAAGGAAACTATTCCAACTTTGATCCCATAACCTGGTGATAGCAAGAAGGGCCTGTACAGGTATCAAAATCTTCCCATGCTTTGCTGTTGGTACCATGTCTCCTGACACTTCTGGTGGGTATGTTATGCCCTCTCCTGTTGCAATTAGTGGGAAATCCTCTAATCCTTTTCCATCCTATAGCTCTTTTGTCACTGCAAGGTTCTTCAACAGCACCTACTTTAGTAACTGTACATGATGCAAAATTGTGAATATGATTTATTTGATAGAAGGCCATCAGTTTAGCTTCTTTCTGTTTTCTCAGAGCTTCAGCTTCCCAACCAGGTAATCTTCAGCAAATTAGGTAGCTATGACCAGGATATTTAATTATATGATCTGAAATAAAAATCTTGTTATTCCATTGCATTAGTCACTATAAAAGTGAAAAAAAAAATCTAGTACAAAATCAGACTGCATATGAAGCAAATTTTATATCTGGTATATACAATTTCTCAATCAAAACCAAAGAAATGGAAATGCATTATTATGGTTTCTTGTGAACAACAACTATTATATGATTCTATGTATAAATTATGTGCAATTTAAATTATTGTGCTATGGACCTCTGAAGTGGTACTTGAAAATAAACCATTGAATGAAGAACAACACTCTTTTCCAGTCAAATAAGTCACTTGAGCATCTTTGCAAAAAAACCCCAAAAAGTCTTGCTATTGTTTAACTTCATAATTTGGCTACTGCCTTTGTTAAAAGCTAACATACAAAGAGTTTGAGGTTTTTCTTCACTTACATCTGTTTGATATTCTCCAGGAATGAAATCTACCTGCTGAACGTGGTATTCAGTGGACTGCTGACTACATTAATTGCTTAATTTGTAGCTAAAATTATTTGAAACCCCAGTGCAATTGTTCAATTGACTTTGAGTTGTCAATTTCTCTTTTCTTTCATTTACAACTTTTAATTTATGTATTTGCTTTTTCATTTTATTTTCAGTATTTTGTTGTTTTCTGGTTTAAAAGAAATAAAAAAGATTATTAATACCTGCAAAGCTTAAATTTTAGAATATTTTCTGTTCAAGGAAACTTTTGAAGGCCTAATTTGTTAATAAATTTTTCATAATAGAGATATTTTAGGGAATTCTTCAGCTTAATAATTTTCTTGCACAAATTTTCCATTTTGTACTGTATATTAATACTGTCCAGCTTTTATGTTCCACATATACAATTACCATTACTAAGCACATATAAAAATAAACCTATTCAAGAATAACTCATGGAAACATTTTTAGCCAGGAGGATGAGTCAGTGAATGAAATCATACTAAAATCTCCTGGAAAAACAGAAGCTTTATATATTTAGAAAAAGGGAAAATCCCTGAAAAAACCCAGGCAAGTTTATGCTCCATCAATAAAATCATGGGGTAGAACTCTGTAATTTTAGTTTTATTATACTTAATGTTAAAATTTTCCTGTAAATGCTAGAACAGTTGGAAATATTTGACATTCTGAAAATCAAAGCAACATATTCAGAATTTATATATTTATCTGGATATATATCTGACATCTAGACAGAAATATCTGTCTAGAAAGAAGTTTTCCTGCAGTGTGTGGTTATAACTTGCAAGACAGCTACAACCCCCTATATAATCCTTGATTACTTGAATTACAAAGAATGTAATATCAATTGATCTATCCCTTAAAAGAGAATGGATTTTCCAAAACTGAAACCATAAATTTCTTAGAAAAATGTAAGCTTCAGGAAAAAGAAATAAATCTGAGTTTTACGACCAGAGATATCAAGTCTCTGCAAATTTAATCTTTAAAAGATTGGTTTTATAATCTATTTTTGAAATGTTAACTATATGGACTGTACTTGGTACTGATTGGACTTCTTTTGTAGCACTATCTCTAAGATATTAGCAAGTTTCTTTTTTATGTAATTCTGTTAGGGATATTTTTTAACAGCCCAAACGGAGAGGTTGATTAAGTGCTCTTTCTACATGCATGTTTACAGCAGTGTTCTCAGTTAATAAAGAGGAATAGTCAACTAGACTACTTCTAGACTAATAACTAGAACTCCAACAAAAGAGAATTATCCATGACAAACCAAAATAAGCACATTTGTTTTCTACTCTTGAAATATTTGTTTATGCAACAGAGCACAGAATCGCGGAGTGGTCAAACATGGCAGGGACCTCTGGAACCAGTCTGGTCATTAGCTTGTTCAAGCATCACCCACAGCCAGGTGCCAAGACCACATCCAGTCATCATTTTAATATGTGTAAGTATGGAAATTCCACGACCTCTCTGAGCAACCGGCAGCAGTGCTTGAGCATCCTCATAATGGACAAGAATTTCCTGATGTTCTGACTACATCCCGTGTTTCAGTTTGTGTCCATTGCCTTTGATCCTGCAGAGTCTGGCTTTGATTTTTCTGCTTCCTCCCTTCAGATACATTGATAAGATTCCTGTCCAGAGCCTAATCTTCTCCTGGCTGAAGGGTCCTGTCTATTTCAGCCTTTCCACAGATTCCACAGATAAGAGAGATCCTCCAGTTCCTTCAACATTGCAGTGGACCTTCACTGCACACTTTTCAGCTCTGTTTCTCTCTTGCTGTGGCGAGAGCTGGACGCACAGCTCCAGGTGTGGTCTCACTCATGATAAGTAGAACTTACCTGCGGATGAAACCAGTGAAGCAGATTTAACACAGAGGGGCTGTGTATTTTCACCTGCAATATGAACATTATATATAGATTAAATTCACTGCTAAGAAAAAACAAACTGCCATTATAGTAAGCATAGTTTGTAAGAGAGAAACTTTGTGAATGTTCCTGCTCTGGATATGCAGAATTTACTGTGTATCATAAAACTTTATTAGATGCCAGCCACTATAGGCCATCTATTTGCTCATGAAGCAAACAATGAAGCAGATTCAATTTAATTTAGTTTTGTTGAATCTGTGAACCAGACAAAAAGAAAATAAAGAGACTTCCCAGTTTTAGAAAACATTGAAACTAGTGTTTCTGAAAAAAAAAAAATCCTTCTTATCTACTGATCCACTCATTAAACTCCAGGGGTAGAAAAAATATATGGAACTTAGTGTGTGAAAAATTAATTACTCTGGTAGTGGTATTAGCTCTGAGTATGTTTACAGTCAAATAAAATGAAGGTTACAGAAAGCAGGTGAGGTTTGGCTGAAAATAAAATATTATGGGATTGAGACAAAAACAGCAGAAGCCTTAAGTTTCCCCACTGAGGCATATTAGTCAGGCAGCTTAATAAATTATAGGAATCAAAATAGGTATTAATTGTAGGCTATCACTTTGACCCTCTTAGTATCACTAACCAAACAAGCAAAGTAATCAAACAAGCACACACTTAAACGTGTTTCACTTCAGGATGTGTTGGCTGGACTTCCCAAGAATTAAAATGGCATGCCTCAAAACAGATTCAAGGAAATATCTCCTTTGTCATATATTCAAAATAGGGAGACAGTTGATATTGCTTCTTTGGGCCCATACTAGTGTCATGATTAGGCACAGTCCAAACTAAAAGCTACATTACTGTAATTTAAGTAGATACAAGACTCTAAACAAGCACTACTCTGGTGACAGAAGAATATGATTTCCCTGAGGCACAATGGGATTTGGAGATACCGTCAGCTAGTTATGTCCCACAGGAGAAGTGTACGTAGCTGTAGGTTTGCTTTTTTCACTTTAAAAGATATTAGCAAAGGAGATAGTTCAAAAGGAGACCAAAGCAGATAATTTTTACATAAATAAGTAGAATACTTCACATAGGCAATAAAATGTTTTTACATCATTTCAAGAACAAGCACACCATCAGGACTGCAACAGGATTAAGACCCTACTAGTAATATAAAAGAGTGAAGATAGTCTAGCGAAAAAATAGCTATTATAAGAAATACCTAGTTCTACAAGCCAGCCAGGCAGGCTAATTTCTATTTTATTCTGACTCTCTCTGGTTACTAATGCTCCTCTTCAAATCAGGGAAATACTCTTGGTAAAAGTAGTAGTTGCATCTATAAATAGCAAAAAAATATGTAAAAATGCAAGACTAATTTTCATAACTGGAAAAAAAAAAATGCAAAAGGAGATTCTTCACCAAAAAAAAAAAAAAGTAACATTGGTTTTTCAAAGTATTTTTTGCATGAATTCTGACCAGCCCAAATAATAGAAAATTATGCAGAGAGAGCTAGTAGAGACTAAATAACTAAAAGAGGAGGATTTTTTTCAGTCGCAAGGTATCAGAAATTAAGTTGTGGAAGCATTTGAAGTCTGAAACATTCAGCAAACACTCAAAAGCTGCCTGGAAATTGTCTTCTAAGGACCCCAGGTAATCTGCTTCACATCTTCTTTTATAGCTGGCAGAGGGAATATTGTACTGACAAAATGTTTTACTGAGTTTCTAGGAGATAATCTTGCAACATGAGAGTGGGTCTGTGCTCCACTTGGCCTTTATATGAGAGGGGATGGATTTGAGATCGTTGAAAAAATGTATTTTTAATATGCATTTTTCCACATCTGTCTTAGCTGATTGAAAAAACTCAATCACTCAAAATTCAGAGAATGACACTTCTGAGACTTCATAATACAACTACAACTAATATTTCTTAAACAAAACCACAGGTATTATCTAGCATTCCCGTGATTGCAAGAAATGTGACATGGCAAGATAACATCCAACTGGACAATCACGGCTTGTGAGGATGCAGACTCAGTAGCTGATCAAACACAATACCATGAAGTCAGAAGGGTCACAATTTTATAATTCTTTCACAAATTTAGCAATTTTTTTCTTTAAAATAGTTGTTTTCTTTAAAACAGTGTCTCTGCAAGGTATTCCAATATTAATTTTTTTATATTCTTTTGTAATAAACATCCTTATTTTCCCCCTAGAATGTAGCTTCCCATTCCTCCTTTACACTTAGGATCAGAAAGGGACTTCTTAGTTAATCAGTTCTCATGTCTTTATCCTGGTCATAACTTGATCGAGCTCCATTTGGAATTTTAGAATTCTGTAAATCCATTACTAGTTTGTTCCAAAATCTCTACTGAAGATTAAAAACCTTCTAATGTCAAAGAGAAAATTAATTGCAGTCAGTTTGCTCATTTCTTCTGAAAGCTTCTGTTGCATTTTGTCTTTTCCTTTATGGTTGCATATTTCCTGAAGCACTTCAACTTTTTAGATTGAACAAGCTTGTTTCATCACCTTTTTGTAGGAAACAAACTTCTCTGTAATATTTCTGCACATTTTATCCTTCAAAAGTGATTTTATCTGAAGTTGAGGATACAAGCGGTACACTTGATAGAATAACATAGGAAGGAATTTTAGCAGGTACCTCTGACTTCAATACACACATAAATTGTTGGTCATATTTGCCCTTTTGATGAGCATCTTTGGTCTAGGCAAATATCTCACCAAATTCACCTCACACTCTTTTACTATTTTTTTATCTGAGCACTCTAGATACTCCTGTAGAAACCACTTATATATTGCCATTTTCAGGTAGGTTTTGTATCCAGTCTTAAATGCCAGGAACTTACAGTTCTGTTATGGCTTTAGATACTGTAAAGCAGTTTATAAAAGCTGGTTAAATATGCTGTATTTCTCTATAAATTGCTTTTGGGGACATAACCAGCACAAAGATACATATTTTACATAAGCAGCACAAAGATACATATTCTCTGTCTCTTTCTTCCTGTCCCTGTACCTTTGTCCTAAAATTTGTACTCTACTAATTTCAATCCAATTTAATTTCCTTGATTATTCAATTCCCTATTTAATTTGCAGATTAGACCTACACTGGACACCACAATGCTACCCTCCTCCCCAATTTTCTTAAAAATATTGTTGGCTTCATCTGAATACACTTTTTTTCGTACCAAGCTCCTCTAGCTTCTCTTTTTGCCTTCCGTTCTGTCACCTTCCTGTGGTGATAAAACCACCAGTTAGTAGAGTGACAACTAGATGAAGGTAACAACAAACCTAGCTGATCTGGCAGATCAAGGGAGGTTTTAATGTCTTATTAGCAGCATAATAATTAAGCAATTTCATGGGTTACTCTTACTATATAAGCATGTAGGCACTCTAGCAAAGATCAGGATGTTATTTCAAATGACATGTCTTACTTTATAATTAAGAGGATATAAAAGAAAACAATAGAAAAGGAAACACAAAAAGAAGTCTCCTCTATAATGTTCCTTTAAACAGACTGGTGCGCCAGCAGGTTTATGCATATTCTTAGACCTCTCATGAAGCTGTTAACTGGGATATCTCTTGATAGCCACTTGAGGAAACAACATTCTGCATTATAGCCTGAAATCATAATTAATTTCATGGCTTGGGATCATCAATGACCAGCAGAGGAATGCTTCACTGGGAAGCAGCTTTCTGTACTCCTTTGGATTTGGAAAGGTCACTTCTGGCTGTGGGTGTGGGACAGCACCTTGGAGGGGCCCTGAGGTGGCTGAGTAGGAGGGTGGAGAAGATGCAGGGAAGTCCATGGCCCTCCAGCTCTAGCCACAACACACTGTCCCTACAGGATGCACAGAAGCAGCAATAACAGCTGATTTTCCATTTTCAACCTATTTGAATAAATAGAAACTTAACTCATCTAACTTACTTGTTTTCTTTTTACAGAAGAATGTCTCCATTAAGTTTCTGTGTTGTTATATGAATACTGGAAAATGTGTACTTGTCTCTAAGAAAAGATGGTTGGGAATTCAAGACGATGCCCTGGCTTTCACTGTGAAATGAAAGTCATGGCTGATGTCTCCTGTTTCAATCCTCTTTCTTTTGAATTTAAAATGTTTTGGACTCTTTAAAGGGGAAGGATTTTTCAGGACTAACTTGTACTGCCCAGTCTGGATCTCCAGACTCTCTCCCAGTTATTCTTGTGCAGATGAGTCAAATAATTTATACTTAATCCAAACAAACTCAGACTTTCTTATGCCGTTGACAAATTCTCATTATTAATGTCTGCAACTGAGTCAATGTGTTTAATAACTGGGAACTCTTGCACGTGGAAACTTTCTGAGGTACAGGAAGAGAATAATGATTTAAAAGAATAGCATCTGCAAATGTCCGGATTTTTTGTTGTACACAGATCAGGTTGCCTCAAGTGGGAAAGTACTCTATCTGGTACATTTTGCAACTTTTCCCTTTTTGTAACACTTACACAGAAGAACCCTAAAGACACATTTTAATGTCTTTAGGGTTTGGTTTTTTTTTTTTTCATTTCTCAAAAGGAACATTCCTGATTACTTTTCTCAGGTACGTGATTTTTTACTATTAGTATTATTTCTTTTTTCCCTCAGAAAGAATGTTGCTGAAGAACATCGACATACTTCTCCACTCACCCGACGTTCAGGAAATCGCTCGCCGCTGTTGATGCTGCGCGGCCGAGGTTGTGGGGGATGTCCCAGGAGGGCCGGCCGCGGGACAGGAGCGGGGCGGCGGAAGCACCGCCACCGGCCCGGCGGGGTCGGGCCGCTCTCGGGGTATTTCGCGGAGCGTTGGGCGCGGGTGCCAGTCGCAGCCGTGGCTGGCAACGGCTTTGGGCGCCATGAAAGGCGGCGGCATTGAGAACCCAGCGTTCCAGACACCCTGCTTCGACCTCGGCCGGCGGTGCCACGCGGGCCCCCCCAGCGCAGGTGCCGGCGCCGTGGCCCCCGCCGGGCCCGGCCCTTGCCCCGAGGAGGGGCCCTGCGGGTGGGGCCCCTGCACCCCCAGAGCTCTGCAGCTCTGCAACAATTCCGAGGGGTACTTGGCTGCCTACAGCCTGTTGGCCATCTTCCAAGGTAACCTGTCGCTGCTGCCCAGGGCACACGCTGTTCCCCGGCCCGGGGCTTGGGGGAAGGGGACAGGAGCCTGGGCTGGAGAAGGCGGGGAAGGAGTGGTGATGTTTTGGGTGATGGGTAAAGAGAGACAGGGTTCCTCTAGTGCTGTTGCTGAACAGAGTAATGGTAATGGTTTGACTAGGGGAAGAAACTATACTTGGGATGGGGAAGTTGCACAGTATTGCTCTTTGCACTTCGCTCTGTTTCTCCTTTTTTTCTCTCCCCACATACTTTATTGACCACTGCTGAGTCCACGCACCTACGAGCTCTTTGCTTCATGCACTTGTCAATGCTGCATCCCCACTCACCACAGGGAAATAGTGCTTCATGTGCACACACAGAGAGAGACTTAAAAACCAGGGATTAAAACATCAATAGAGAAATTGTAGCACCCCACTACTTACTTACCTGCTTGCTAACTGAAACACTATCCTGGCCTGGTTGAGTAGGACTTGGGTATATTTGAAAACAGCAAAACGATGTGATTTTGTCCTGGGAATCCCAGTGCAGCCATCTTCCTAAAACGTAATTAATTAAGTTGCCCTTGGGAGTAACCTGAAGTTTAGCTTGCCCTAAATTTCTGTTGTTCAGCCTCAGAGATTCTTGTCCATATTTTTGGTTTTCTGTAATGATTGGTTAGGGCCTTAGCAAGCCTTGGTCTTAGAAAGTTAAAATGTTGACTGAGGGGAGGGGAAGGATTACTGTAAAAAATACTTAAAAATGAGGTTTGTGAAACTTGGATACTTGTCTGCCAAAAGAAGTGATTTGGTCCATATTCATAATCTTTCAACTTTGTTTGACTAGCTAGAAGGGTGTTTCCTGAACAATTTGCTTTAAAGCTCCTTGTTCTTACTCATAAAGGGATTTCTATAGAGGGGTGGAGGGGAGTGTTGGATATTTGATGTTAGAGGAGACAGCAGCTTACACCAAAGTAATGCAGCATTTGGATGGCTCCATTCCACGGGAGCCACACTGAGGCAACTGGAATGGTATGAGGAGAAGAGAATTGGAGGTTCTGCTTAAAACCTAGAAGGATTTTAATGCTACTTGTGATGCTTGGAGAGTCCTTGCATCAACTAGTGTCTTAGTAGGTGTTTCTGTGAACTTCTTCTGATTTTATCCCCTTCAGATTCTGATCTTATCTGAGCATATAGGTTTAATGTTAGAAAAGAAGTATTTAGAAAGTTTTGGGATAAGCCTATTGTTTCTTGCTTGAATTAGAAAGGTCATGCTACAGCTGGTAGGATCAGAGGATGATTACTATTGCAGTTGTCTTGCCGAATTTGTTTTCTCTATAAATAAAAAGAATGGGAGTGTGTCTATGGAAGAACTTCTTACATCATAGGTTTCAATAGTAGCTGAGTAGTAGAAGACTTCTGGAATACACATACAAATTTTTTGGGTGGCATAAGAACAGGGATAGGCAATTAAAAATTCCCTGAATAGGGCACTGAAAAGATTGTTAAACTAAACATAGTGTCTTGAATATTTCTAACATGCCTAAATTTCTTAATGTCAGTCCTTCTGATCTGATTGTTGAGCTGAAAAACAAACTCAGCATACCTTAAAATCTTGGTTGTAGTCTGGATAGGTTTCCAATCATAAAAACAACTTGTATTATAAGAATTTCTGTCCCTTTAGGAGGTTATTTGTGTTGCTTGTGCCACTCATCCAACTATTGCTTCTGTTACCTAACTGTGTATGTATGCCAGGCATCTAATGTATCTAGTTCAGATTTAGGGCCTTAAAGGATGGAAACTTATGATATTTGTTTTGGACACAGGTGTAGACATGGCTGTTACAGATCTTGTGACATTCCTGATGTGTTACCTGGATTTTATGACAAGAACCTTTCCTTTGGTTAGAACATAAAGGAAACTGGGTGCTGAAGACAAGCTGCAATTCTTTTTGAGATGCAGGAAAAACAAGGGTCATCAGCAAGAAATTCAGGCTTGTGTGTGAAACTATATGAAAATATTTAAGTCTTGCAGCTTCAGAGTTTAGATAAAAGCATACAAAACACAACTAGGATTTTGAAGTTATGTGATCTAATACTGTACTCTAGTTTGGGTCTAATAATTTGATTTACCCTCCAAATTACAGAAATCATCACTGAGGAAGATAAAATATATCTATTAAACTTTGTAGTACACCTCTAGAAAAGATTATTTCTTAATGCGTTGAGGATTAATGAAGTAATCCATAACACACTTTTGATGAATGTAAGTTGTTATACTAGACTTTTGAAATGAGTGAACATAGTGGATGATTATCTGCAGTGATCTGGTGTGTTGTGAATCTAACTGAAAGCATGTATTTGTCAAAATATTTTCTAGCTGCTCTCAAAAATAGATTGTTATCATTAGCACCTGATATGCTGTACTGCAGCTTCTCAGAAGATTTCAAGTGGAACTTAAGTCCAATTTCTGCCCTTTCTGTTTCAAGTACATGTGAAACCTGTATTTCCAGAATACAAAACACTTCTTTGCCTAGAATGTTTTCACATGACTAATACCTGCTTTCTGTGTGGCACTTAGAGTTGCCTAAATGTATGATTGCATCTAGTAATATATTAACTGGGTATGCTGTAGTTCATAGTTGTAGTAGAAAACAAGGTGGAGGTTATCTCACTATTTTGAGTACAAGGACTGTTTGTTTCTCATGGCATGAATGATTTTTAGTAAATAAAACAACAGAACCACAGTTTGAGACTGGTCCAGTCTTATCTACCTAAAATCTTTGACTATCGCTAATATTTTATGGGCTGATTAGACCTGATACTTTTACCAAGGAGTTTTTAGTTGTTATTTTTATGTGCCTGTTGTTAAAGCCACCAGTCTTATAACAACTGCACAACACGTATTTTTGTTGAATGGATAAAGAAAAAAATACTCCTGTGTTTTGTGATAGCAAATAAAGTTAGTTTATAATTCATCTGGATTTTATGCATCAGTACACACTGTACCTAAATCTCTAACAGATGTGGCAGGACAGCAAGGTTTCGGTTGAGAATAGTTAAAAACTAGTTTTTATACTGCAGTTTTAAGTGTTGGGATGTCCTTACAAAATTTGGTTTTTCAGATCAAGTTAGTATCAGCCAGGTTCTGTCTTCCTTGAAGAGACTTTAGTGATTAATCACTAGATTATATAATTGTAGAAGTTATGCTGTCATTTGTCACATCTGCATTTTTACAGATGAAGTCAAATTATCCAGTATAATTAAACGGAAGGTTTTATGGCTTTTAGGATGTAAATTAAAGGTAGTGACTTAAACTACAGGTAAAAGACAATGTCTTCTAGCTCTATAATCCACTTGCTGTGTAGCAGACCTTCATTCAAGTGTTTTAAAGTCTTAGCAAATGTTTCAAGTTCTGGCAGATGGGAAAAACTTCATTCCTTCATGCTAGTATTGCTCTTTTGTATTATCTTAGTATTGTTCTTAATGTTTCTTAAGAGGAAAATAAAGTTGCTGAATGTGTAACTAATGGCACTGGAAGGACATCTGAATACTTGTGTCAATCCCATATGAATTTAAGTGTAATGGCTAAACTGACAGGTGAAATTGTCAGCCTTAATAAAGAGGCCATAGTAGGGTGTTGGAACTAAGATTGTGCCAAAAGTTGCTTCCATATAGAAAGCTGAAGTTTGGCCATTAGAAAACAGCTGGTTTATTTGGAGTAATTTTTTGAATACATTAGAGTGCTCTAAGGAGATGTTGAAGCTGGGCTCAAGTAGTTGTACTTTTGAATGGTGCAAGGCTTGTTGAAAACTAACAAACACATTTCTGTCTCTAGTCTTGTGTTCTCTTCTTAGACTGACAATGACTGACTGAAAATAATTTTATTTTAGACTAAGAGTCACTGTAGGGTCTGTCTCACAGGGGATCCTCATCAGTTGTCTGTAAGGTTACAGAACTCAAACATATTTGTATCTCTAAGATTTCACAACTTTTTCAGGTATATGTTTTATTAGAGGCACAATTTAATTAGACTATGATAAAATTACCTGACAGTGTTATAATTACAGCTATTTATTTTGTAACTGAATCCTACTTTGGGACTGCTAAAGCCAAACTAATGAAAGTTGAACTACCTGGTCTTTTTCACAGAAACACAATGTGAAGCAGGGTAGAAAATTGAAGTTAGTCTACAAATAGTGCTTTTGTAAAAATGGACAGCATGTTTAAGCATGCACTGGCAATTGTAGCTTAGTTCTACTTTCAGTTAATTTTTGTGTAGTTCATATGGGCTTTAGTAGGGCAGCTTCTGCAATGACTTTTCCAGGTTGTTTGATACTTTTACTTCAGGAAGATACAGATTCAAGTGAAAAACCTTCTCTGCTCAGTTGAAGTAAATCACCTCAGTTGCTCTGAAACAGTTGCAAAGAATTATTGAATAGCTTTACACTTTTTTATATTATACAGGATGCATGTTCGTTCACCTTGTTTTATCTTCCCTTTGTGGTGGCAAGGAGTTGGTTGTTTGCAATAAATTGAAAACTGTGTCCTGAATTTACCTGGACTTGCTTGTATACTAATGCAAGTTATAACCTTGACTAAATTACCTTTAATTTTTAAAGTATCTTATGACACCATAATGCATTCCAATTGAAATCTGTGCTTCAGACAAATACATAGGTCCTGTGCAATTTGGCTGGCTAAGCTGGCACTGTATTGACCTATTGTGTACCTGTATTTTACAGCTAATAAATACTTTGTATTTATTACAAGGAACCTTGTATAAATATATATTAATTTTAACCTTTCCATCACACAAGGGTAAGTTTATCTCTGTAACTCTATTGAATTAAAGTATCTTTGACTAATTATCTCATTTTTTTATTTTTGTAGGTATTGTCGTAAATGGCCTGATTAACGTTAGTATTTCAACAATTGAGAAGCGTTATGAGTTGAACAGTTCCCTCACTGGCTTAATCTCTGCAAGCTATGACATTGCTTTTTGTTTATTGTCACTGTTTGTATCTTACTTTGGAGAAAGAGGGCACAAACCACGATGGCTTGCTTTCTCAGCATTTATGCTAGGACTGGGCTCACTTGTATTTTCCTTACCACACTTCAGTAGTGGAAAATACCAATATGGAGGTAAAATTGAAGGTAAGCTTATGGTTGTTTTGAAAATTTTGCTAAAAAATTTAAATCTCTGTATCAACTTGGTGCAACTCCTTATTTGGTACAACATAATTAGTATCTGTCAATGTCCTAAAATAGGGTGCTGTCTGTAACTGAAAACTGATTCTTTGAAATCTGGAAGTTCAAGAGCTGCCTCTCTGCACAGTGAACTTTTATTTTCCCAGAAGCAATCTAAGTGTCAGTGTCAGTTCTTGCTCTTAAACAACATTTGAATAAAATGCTTTTTTTTTCTTGCCTTGATGAATGCAATTAAAATTCACTTTAAAGAAAAAAAGATCTGGCATCTCTTTGTGACTAGGAATCAAGTTAGGTCGGAAATGTAGGAGAAATGTTAAAGCTGTTAAGACATACCCTCTTACCTGAAAGGTGGCTACTTCTTGCATTTCTTTGTGGTTTTGAACTATTAAAGGCATGTTGATTAATTCATTAACAAGTTTCTCTAAGTGCTTTTAAAAGATGTTGATTTTAACTTGTGGATTTATTTAAAATAGAGAGGAAGCAAGCAGTACTGAAAGTACTGAACAAAGCAGTACTTAAGTCATGAGTGTAGTTATCTCAGTTCTTAGCTTTTCTCACAAAACAAGACTTAGCACAGTGTGATTAATGCCAACTATTTGTATTTCAATTTAATGGCTCACCTATAATACAGAAATGTTCAGATATGTTTAAAGCAGGATGACTTAATCTTTTAGGTTTGTCTTATTGCAGTCTTTAATCAAAATTATGCCTTCAATGACTAAGCATATTAGAGTGCTCACTAAAAAAAATCAGTAGCTATTAAGCAACATGATGAAAAGTTGTTGATTCTCAAATTAATATCTTTAGTAGGAATCATTTTATCCATTGCTACGAGCTGTTGAGACGTTAGTTAAAAAAGTTAGACAAGCTGTTTTTTCCTATCTAATAAATGAGGATCTGAAATGGAAATTAACTGTTCTTTTGACCTTGTTCAGTTAAAAGTTAACATCTTTAGTGTTTTGGGGGCTCTGAGCAGATAATTACTTGTTAGCTCTTGGGACAGGGACAACAGGTTACTTGCTCCTGGCTCTGTTACAGTCCCAATTCCCTCCCAGTATCTTCAATACTGGTTTCAGTATTGACGTCTCTACTTCACTATGATGAAAGAGAAGCTCAATTTAATACATAACATTTGAAATCTGATTTTTGTTTTTCATTTGGAACAAGATACTGACAGTGTAGGAGAGCAGATTACCCACTATTGCGACTGATCTTTCCCTTTTCAAACAATTTTAGTTGAAATCCCAAAGAATATGTTACTGTTTTGTCCAACACCCATCATTAAAGATGGCTGTATAGATTGATACATTTATGAGGGACATGTTCTACATTGACTTTTGAAATCTAAAAGCAGTGGGGAATTTTTGAATTGGCATGTGTTTCTTCACGCTAGCACTGTCAGCTGACAGCTCGCCTGCTGTTTTGACTGTTGTAATGCAGGTCTCTGCTGTGCCTGTGGTGAGCACATGTGAAATCTTAAGCTGACTTAAACAAAACACTACCAAAGATAAATGACTAAGAGTGCAGGGAATGTCCGCACTGGGGCAGTCAACTTGAATCTCAAGGTGCAGTGCAACAGCATCTCAACTGTCAATAAACCACAATAGAGGATTATGGGATGCCTGGTTTAGCTAGTTCTGAGGCTGATGAAACATTTTAACTATACAATTAGCTGCAGAATTTAATAGCACTACTCCCCAGAAGCATTTTTGTTTAATTATTTGTATGAGTTGCTTATAGAGATACAAATTTTTTTTTAAGCTTGTATTTGATGCTTTGTATTAAAATACCACTTAATTTATTTCTAAACAGGTCTTGTTACTAGTTGGTTATTGATTATTAATGTTTGTCTGTTATATGTCAGTGAGTTTTACATGCAGGATAACTTTAAAGTACAGTTCAATGCAATATTGAATGTGGCTGCCATATTAATTAACGTCTAGTCTGAAATACAAAATACATCTAGCCTCCAGCATAAGTCTTACAGACTTCCTTGAACTTACTGCTTTACCTTGAGATAATAATTTACTTTTATTCTGAGTATACACATTTCTTACCCTTCAAATCTATTTGATCATTTATTTATCATAATACCACTTCCTAGAAACAGTTTAATCTATTTCATATTGAAAGATTTGCTAACCAATGGTCTGCCTATTATTGTAGGAGGTTTTTTGTGGTTTGTTTGGTTTTGTTTTGTTGTTTTGTTTTGGTTTTTTTTAAGCAACTGTAAAATGTGTTTTCTATTTTCCAGAAATGTTTTAGACTCAAATTTGTAACCCAGGTTGACCAGCTGTTTGTTCTGGCAACTTTTCCAGGTTGCATGGGCCGCTGGTGCCTCAGCTGGCTCCAGTATGTGCAGTCAGGGACTCTCCCTGCTGGTGCGTCCCTACCAGAATCAACCTAATTTGATTCATCAGACAGCACAGAGGACTGTGAAAACTGCAAATATTATAAGCAGTGTACCTTTAAACTTCAGTCTCAGATTTTATTTTAAAAATTAAACATGTTTCAATATGTCTGTGACAGAAAATGTGAATCGTAGTTTCTCACTTGACACAAGGAAAATAACTTCATTGTGAAGACTGTCAAACATTGGGATATTACCCAGGATTCTTCCTAAATTGAAAGGAAGGAAAACTTTTAAAGACTCTTCCTTTTGAAGTGAGGTTTTCTTATCCCACATGTTGGCCTGTTTCTGTGCTATGGCACTGTATCACCTATTGTGTGCCACACACAATAATGGAAGTAATTATTTAGGTAAGTTTTCTTTAAATGCCTTGGTGTGTGGCCAGGACTTCCTTACACTTTGTTTTGTGAGCCCATAGTGTAGGCTTGCCCCTTCTTTGCATAAGTAAAAAGCGTTCTCAGATATAAAAGAATCTAGGGAAAATAAAGGCTGTAATAATTTTGTAGTGAAATAGTGTGAATTAATCAGTCAACTTATCTGATCTGGAGGATGTTTTCATGTATTTGTTCAGTGGGGCTCATTACTACCAAACTGATGGGTTTATCCTCCTTCTTAGGGTTTTATGCTCTTATATGGAGAAACATGGAAATGTTTCTACTATGTCGTGTCTCTTGGTATTCCGCTACCAAAAGTGCACTGATAGCAAGAGAAAGAGGACAACACAATACTCCCTCTTTTCAATTCCTCCTTTCTCTTCCCTCCTTGTAGTGACAAATATTACAGCAGCAGACAGAAATTATGCTGCTATACCACCACTTTCCTCTTTGTGTGTGCACAAGTACAAAGGTGTTACATTAACTTCTCCTTTTAGAGACATGACAGTGTGTGTTCTATGAGAGAGAGTGGTGTAGGTTTTTAAGGTTTTTCCTTTTTTCATAGGCAAACACTTCTCAAAAGCGTGAATATGAAGGGAAGAATATCTTTACTAATGACAGGCTGCAGTTTCCGTCAGGCCCAGGTTTCCTCAGGTTGTTCAGGCTGCTCTGCCACATAAGAGTGGAAGTTATTAGTGCTCCTCAGAATTGTTATAAGGTACAAGAAGACAATGAAGTGTCTGTTACATAGGAGTATTCATAATCTGTGGAATGACCATTTAACAGGTGGTTGGTTGTTTGGTTTTTTTCATACATCTGGTCAATAATACTTTCAACAAGCCAAAGCATATTTATGATGCTATTTCATTCCTGTTTCTTCCTGGAGGGGAAACAAAAACCAAGCTCTGCTGGTATTTCTTTGGGGCGTATGATATCACAGATGGCTTGGCACTGCCATACTGGATATATTAATAGGTGTGAAAATTAAAATGGGAGCCTGAAATAACAGCTTTCTTTCATAGTTTAGCTTTCAGTACAGATTATTCTTCAAACTGGATTGTGATGAGTTAGATAACAGAATTCTAAAGTCTCGCTGTCTCTGTTTTTCAGACACATGTCAAACTGCAGAAACCACCTTTGCTAATGCGACTTGCAGTGCCAGCACAAACTCTTCACTTCACAAGTATCTGTATGTCTTTATCCTTGGACAGCTGCTGCTGGGAGTTGGAGGAACTCCTCTCTATACTTTGGGGACAGCTTTTATTGATGATAGTGTCCCAAAACACAAGTCTTCCCTTTATATAGGTAACTTTAAAACTGTTTATAGCACATTGTCTGGATAGATCATAGACTGCAATGCATTCCAAGTGTTTTTATTAATTCCTCTAATTAAACAAGCCTGTAATTATTACTTACGTGCATAAAGTATTTCTACATCAGTTACTGTGCAATTTAGATATTAGTCTGCTCTAAGTACCAAATATTTTCAATTTTCATTTTGTAGAGCATGGTAAAGCTACTTTGAGCACCCTCCTGTAACCTTTTCATGTCAGTAACTGAAAATTGTTTAATGGTTAATGTAGCTTGTCTGTTAACAACAGAATAAGTTACTTACTTTTTGGTCACAAGGTGTTGAAAAATACTGTGTCAGGTCAGTAGCTAAATAATGTTATATCCTTTAATAATTTTATTTACCTTCTAATAGTAGGCTGTTTACTCAGTGCATAAGCACTGGTGTGCCTCATGTCATCAATCCAATTCTCTAGCCACATACAAATTTAGCACTTGGCTGTACTGGAGGTACAAAGATTGCTTAACTGGGGCTGTTTAAAAGCTAAGCAGTACTAATACTGTGTAACGGTTTCAGTCATGATTTTCTAGGTTATGTGCCATTTTATTGCCAAGTTCATTGCAGTCTATGTTTTCTATGGGTATGAAGATATTTATTTCCCCCATTTCACATGTAAGCTGATTAAAAATATATTACCTATACTTGTAAGTTGCGGGAGGAATTCAAAACATCTCAGATCCCAGGACTGTTTTCAGACTAAATCAATATTTTAAGGGGCAAATTTGAAATCATTATCGGTTTGCACGCAATTTTTGCAGTTTTCCCAGGCAAGCTACTTCCTTTGATGCCATCAAATAGGATAGGTGCCTATGCTAAATCTTAGATGAAGAAGACAAGTTTTGGTTTTGCTGTTTCTTTATTTTGAGAGAGATAATATTACATTTTTTCTTCCTCCTCCCCTGAAACCAATGAAATAAATAGAGCAGAATTAGGGTTGTCTGCATAACTGGGGGAACAAGAAGTGACCTGAAAACTGAGGAGAATGGTCAGTGTTCGTATTTTTAAAAAAAGACCAATACAATAAACTAATTCATGCACAGTCTTCAGGCAACTGAGTTGAGTTCAGAAGAGCAGTGTATTCTGCCTAATATAACAAACCTGGAATTCAAGTGAGTGGGTAGGTAACTAAGCTTTGATACTTTCTCTTGCTTCATGCAATGTATTAAGTATGCTGTGTTGCTTTACCTCATACAAGAAGGCTTATGCAATGCAGGGAAAAAAACAACCCACAAAACAAAACCACAATAAACCCAGAACCGACCTCTAAAATTGCCCATAAATAATTGCTAGCACCTTTTACTGGAGACTGCAACTCACAAGTTGGTATTTTCTTTCTCTTCCACAATGGGTGCATTTTCATGAGGACTGGAACATCTACAGGTAAAGTCACTGATGTTAAACAATTCCAAATGGTATTTAATTTGAACGTGTGGGAGAAAATAGGCACTTTCTAAGCTCAGTTTGAAGTTCTGTAGGATTAATATGAACTTAACTCAGAAAGTTCCTATGACCATATCACTATTTCTGAAATGTGGGAAAACCTGGGATATATCTACTCATTTATTTTGACTTACTTTTGTCACATCTTGCATTGCTTTACCCTCTTGCACCCCTCTCACACTCCTGACTCCCCCATCATTTCCTCTTACTAACTAGAGGGAAATTAAGTACTTGTGATCCATGCACTTCAGAAACAGTTGAGAAATCCAGATTATTCCACCTGGGGAAACAGTAGGAATGCATGCTTACTAATTAAAGGTGGATCTAATTGCTATTAATTACAAGCCTTAATCTACAGAGACAGTGTTCCTGCTATCAGTGAGTGCTGAACTGCAACAGAAATGTCTGGTAGGCCAGGAACGCTATTGTGACATCAAAAAAGTCTTGTACTCTTTTGTAGGGTATGGTTACACCAGCAACTTTGCAGGTTGGTGATTTCTTTCTTGGGGGTAGAGGGTTAGGGGGTTTGTTTGTTTTGTTGTTTGTTTGGGTTTTTTTCTTTAAAACTCAGGAGCTGTTAAGAGCATTGGCTTTGTATTTTAAGGCAGATATTACTCCACACATTAATGTAACTGTCTTCTGATTTTCAGAAGAGCTAGAAAACAACTTAAGGTTCAAAAATGTAAATAAAAAAGCTCCTAAAGATTGTGGTTAATACAGTTAATAACCAATGTTCATAATTTCACTTTTTTTTTTTCACCAGTTATCTTCTAAATGTAGGCACAAAATGAGAAAAAAGTAATCTAGTAATGCTTAAAGGTGTAGTCAGTGAAATACCTTTTGCTGAACCTCTGATTTGAAGCTTCTGAGAGCTGCAAATTTCCTTGTTGAGGCATAATTACAGATTTTGTCTTCTATATGCTATAACTGAAGTAGTGACAGTGAAAGAACAGGTTGATTTACAGAAACCTTTTGGTCTGACGTTGACTTAAACAACTTTATTAAAATAAAGCTTTTAAAAAAATTAAAGAAGTTATGGTGAACTTGATGTATTTTCTCTTCTAGGAATTGGCTATGCCATGTCTCTGCTGGGTCCTGCTATTGGCTATGTCTTAGGAGGGCAGCTGCTTAAGGTTTATATTGATATCCAGATCCCAAAAAGGCAAGATACAATTTAGTTTATTGCTTCCTATTTTCTTTTCCTAATAATTTTTTAAAAATATTCATCTTTTCTCCCTGTGAGGAAAAAATTTTTCAGAAAATACTGTATTTTCAAGAGCTTCATTAACTTGGAAACAAGTTGCACTTATAAAGGCTTCAAGAAAGTGAGTTACTTCCCATAATGAGTAGTGACTCCATTGTGTGTGAAAGTTTCTCTGTAGTGCAAATAGTTAGTTCTAGCATTTAAATATTAGCTATTAAAAACCTCAGTAGCAAAAAATGCTTTTTCTTTCATTTAGTCGTTTATTTGAGGTTAAGCTGCACCTGCTGATTTCTTGTGGAACTGTTTTCTTGAGGTGGAATATGAGGGTTAGGATATTGCTTCTTAACTCCTAGGGAAGAGCTTGCTAAAAAAAAATCTATCAGTTGAATAATAGTAAATTTTTTAAAAGAAGTGTTATAAACTGTACTAATGAATAAACCAGCAACTTCATTTACACTTTCATTTCCTCTATTTTAGAGCCTTCAGATGAATGCAGTGGTATTCTGAACTTCTGAATTGGTTTTGATATAACTCATTGATGATGAGGAATCTTTCTAAATTCAGCATTTCCATTATCTTCATAATACCTCAGAAATCAGGGCCAAAGAATAGTCTTTAAATTGGAATGACATTAACTAATGAGTTGAAGGCTACATTTGGTAGAATTCAATATTTTTATAATTGCCCAGTAAAGTTGGTTTAAACAAGCAAACAATAAACTTAGTACATGTAAAAGTAAGAAAATAGCAATATTCAAAAACTTTCTGTTAAATATGTATTAAAAGGAAATATTCCAGCTCACTGAAATCTGACATTCAGAAAGGTAAACCTGCTTTTTCTAAATTACTTTTCCAGTACAAAGGTGGATCAAGATGACCCACGCTGGCTTGGAGCATGGTGGATAGGATTTCTTGCATGCTTTTTTGCAATTTGGCTCCTTATAATACCTTTTTCATGCTTTCCAAGGCACCTACCAGGTAAAGGTATAGCAATACTTGGCTACTTTGGAAGAGACGTTTGTTCATATTTGCAGGTTATAGACTACTGGACTGAATGTTTCCTTTTTGATTTTGTTTCTCAGTTAACTGTCTTTGACTAAAGTCTGCGGACAAGTGGGTTTTGTTTTGGGTTTGTTTGTTTGTTTGCTTGTTTCCCCCTTCAATATGCAGCCTGTAAAATGAGGTGAATCAGCTACAGGGAGGATCTTGTGTTTGGCAGTCTTGTCCGTGGCCAGGGGGTCGGGAATAGATGATCTTCAAGGTCCCCTTTCAACTCAAATCGTTCCATGATTTATGATTCCCTATAATTATGTACAGTAGGACTGGAAACATATACCTAAGCATGGAGACTGGTGGTCAAAGTTTGAAAAATACTTGTAGCTAAGCACCTAGGACTATATTTAAAGCTTCTGTGTTACTCACGAAGAACAATGTAGAATTTCCATGAACATCCAAAGGGACTTACTATACTAATATTGAAGGGGAAATGATGGAGGAAAAGCAAAACTAAAGTAGGAAATGGGAGAATGTGAGGATAATTTAAAAAAAAAAAAAAGGCTTCAGCATACTCTGAAGTTTTTAGGATGTCCCTGATAATATCTTATTGCAGCCAAGACCTTCCAATAGAAGTATGATGCTTTCAACAAAAATCTTTGTTCAACAATATGGTATTGATCTCTTTAAAAATCTGTACCAATAAAACAGGCAAGAAGATCTATAATATCTGAAATAGCTTTCCCAACTAAAGGAAACACAAATTTTTATAGTTTTTTGACATTGTCTAAGAGTGCAGGTATTCAATGTTTTCATTGTCAATAAATATGACCATTTGTAGGAACTGCAAAAATTCAGGCTGAAAAAATCTCTGAAACTCATGATGATGGAGGTCAGCTACTGGTTCAGACCAACAATATTGGACAAAGTTTTAAAGACTTTCCTATGGCTCTCCTGGTAAGAAAAATCTCAAATTTGCTGAAACTGAATATATTCTGAGAAATGAAATTATTTTTTAGATGTTGGAGGTCTTTAGAAATGGCTTATTATGTTGTGATAGGGAAGACTTCAAGGTTACCGATAATTTAATGCACATTCATTTTGTTGATGCTTGAGATTGTTAGAAAAGCGTATTACTGAAGTTCCATTTCAGAGTATCTACTTTTAAAATATAATGACTTCTACTTTAGTTGGTACCAAAACCAAGTAATTTCCAGAGCATTATGATAATTTCTCCCCGTAGATACTGTTGAGGAATCCAGTGCTTATGAGTCTAGTAATAGCCAGTTCCTCAGAAGCTTTAGTTGCCACTGGATTTGCCACATTTCTACCAAAGTTTATAGAAAATCAGTTTGGAAAGTCGTCAAGTTTTTCAGCAACTCTTGGAGGTAATACGGCTTTTTATTTTTAAATCTTAAATAATTGTGTTGAACACTTCATTAACATTAGAGGTAGAAGATTATATGGGTATCTTTTTTATATGAGATATTTTTGAATGTACTTAGATGGAATGCAGTAATCAGAACAATATTTTTTGTTATTCTTACCTGCCCTTAAGTATTCTAGTACTTAATTCATCAAGGGAATAGCTGTGCTGCTGTTTGTAGGTTCTGAAGACTTGATATTCGTATTCAAAGTAGACTGAGGATTTTGTGTGCTGATGAAACTGTAGTTTATTTCTTTTATATTCTTGGTGAAAAACATTTAATTTTCTTTTATTTAAAATCAGCTGAAGGAGCAGTAGTATCTTAGTCCCTACTAAAAAATCAAGATGAAGGCCAGCTAGAAAAAAAAGCAGTGCTTATCACAAATAAGAAGTTGACTTTGCCTTTCTCTTCTTTAATTCCATACTGACATTACAATGAATTTGCAATAAAATGCCTAATCAGAATATGTAACAAGTCTGTTCTATAACTAGTTCTATAGTTGCCTTACTGTCACCTATTTATTATCTGATACGCAGAAGTAATAGCTAGAACAGGAGAGAGCTATGAAAAACTGAGTATTGGAGAAAAAGAAAACATCTGATGGAAGAGCTGTGCTCAGTAGGCTCACATGATTGACACAATTCTGAAAAATAGCAATCAGATCAAGGCAAAAATGTCCATAATGCCAACAGATATTTCCAATATGCAGATTTAATATTCCTAGAATGTGTCTTGCTAAACTGTAGAGTGTTGCAATGTAACTATGGTAGCTGAGCTGCTCTTTCTCCAACAGAAATGTGTTTAGGAAAGACTGTTTGAATTGCTTCTCTAGGCAATGCTAGATAGTATTGTTGCATCAAAACAAAGCATCTGTAAGTTTTACATAAAAACACGTTGGAATATATGCTCAGCTGTTAACCAAAAACTAGGAGTGAAGTGGAAAAGTGAGTGTTGTATTTTTTTGTCCATAGACCTTGTCTGAATGTCTTTGAGCTGAAAATAATGACAGTGCCTATTAAATGTACAGCTTTAAAGAAAGGCCTACAGCAATATTGAAAGCTGGCTGTACCTGAACTGAGCTAATTAGTCTAAGCATTGCCAATGACCATGGAAACTATTTAAACTATCATTGACTATGGTTTGTGGAATGCCCAGCTGTGGCCTGGGCAGTTTAGTCACTGTACCTGAACTGTCTCTAAAGTTAGCTGTCTCAGTTTGGTGAAAGTTGTATTGGGTTATGTGTTGTATTATAGATTAGCAATATAAAAATGCTCAGTTATTTATCTGTAGTGCAAAGAGGATAAATCATTGTGGACTATATGAACTATGACAGCAGAACTGACCCGTTGATCTAGGCTTCTTTAAATCTTTCAGTAGATATCTTCTTGCATCTTGTGCTGTCTCTTGTATAATTGTGGTTATGTTCTTTTAATAAAAAGTTCATAACAGATGTATAAGAAAGAAAATGGACATGTGAAAAAAACTAATAAAAGAATGAAAGAGACGCCTACTGGTGTTCAGAGATACCCACCCCATTCCTACCCCACCTAAGTCATCTAGTTTGGCTGTATTGAATTTGGGTTTTGGAAAACTATAAGTTACACTGTCCACTTAAACCTCTGGAAAGGCTAAAGGTGATGTAACTGTAGTATAAATTACTTAATGCAGTTAGATTCTGCTAGTATGGTTTGAAAACAGTATCACATGGACTGCGTTTTGCAGGTAACTGTTTTGATTTATTTTCTTAGCATAAAATTGCACTCTTAATTACTTCACAGTTATGTCTGGCATTTTTATGTAACTGTTCCCTTGACTTGTTTTCCTCTAGGACTTGTACTAATTCCAGGAGCAGCGCTAGGCCAAGTCATAAGTGGTGTCTTGCTTTCCAAGTGCAAAATGGATTGCAAAAGCATAATCAAGTTCATGATAAGCACCTGTTCAGTGGCCCTAATATTAAACACAGTGTTTTTATTTGCTAAATGTGGGAATGAACCTTTTGCAGGTGTCTCTGAAACATATAATGGGTAAATATATTTTAATGCACTCTTGGGTTTAATGTTACTATTTATTCAATTCCTGTAGTTTCAAATAGTATACACCAGCAGTGTTTAAAAGCAGAAGGAAGGCAACTAGCTATTTCAAAAGTCTGCTCTCAAGTGGTCAGTTATTCGGTCATGGATTAATAGAGCCAGAGGCAACACCAGCTGTTTGAGGGTCTGCCAAAGAGCCAGATGGCGCTGTGCAAAATAACTCTAGTAGGCTGGTACCTAGGGACTGCTAGATGCCATCTGAAAAAAAATTGTATCCTGTGTAATAATAACTTACCAATACCTTTTTATTGTTTTCCCAAATCCCCCATTTTATGCAAAGGCTGTCGCTATTGAGGCCAGGTGCAGCAAAGAAGAACTCCAGTCTCAGAAGGCATCAGGGCAGGAAGAGGAGTTTATTACAAACTCGGCGCTTTTATAACATGCTTTGCTAAGCAAATTGATTGGATAGAAAGGAACAACAAAATAACGTCTCTCACCTAATTGGTGAATAGGGAACACCATAGCCCGAAAGACAAACCGTTACAAACAGTAGCTAGCTATTATAAGCAATGGCTACAAGCAGACATAACAGCAGTCTAGAATTCTGAGTTTTCCCAAACAATTTCTCTCGTTCTCTCTCTTTAACTGAAATGAGCGTCTCCACATAGGTACCACTATCTTGTGTAAAAGCATAATCTGAAAGTTCTTCACCAATTCATGAAAAGACACTTGAAGCTAAATAAGATGGGAAAGAGGAGTAGTGTAGTTTGCTGACATAATAACATGATACGTACCATGAAAACGCAGAAGATGGGCTGGGGAGGAAATTGGTTTTGTACCCTCTAATGCCCATGTAAGTTGGTGGAAAGTAGAAATTTACTGATATGCAAAGTGAATCAACGAAGTTCCATACGCTGGCAACTAAAAGAAAATATAAAACCTTAAAGCTCAAGTTACCACTCATTCTGATTTCATCTTTACAACTTGCTATATAAATTGACAGTATATTTAAAGGCCAGTGTTGAAATTGGATGACTAAAATATGGCTTTGCTTCAGTATCTGAAAAAATTCTAGCAGACAGATGACTTGGACAACTCAGAACTGTAAATTTAACATGTGCACTCATCTTGGTGCTCATACAATTTAGATGTCAGCATGGCAGTGTTAAAAATTGTAAAAATGAGGTGGCTTTCCAAGTGGACTTGCATCAAAAAAAGGGAAAAATCCTGGAGTAGGATCAGTAGAATAAACAACTCCAAATACTGGTTTTAATATTTTATTTTTTTCTTGAAAGTATAAATTGAAGAAATTTAAATAGGGAGGGAGAGAATAATATAAGAATTGGGCTGAAATGCAGAATTTTGTCATCTCTTTTGTGAGTGGAAATTGGAGAAATAATCTTTGGCTAGAATAACAGCGTAAAAATAACTAGGTATATAATAAATGGAAAATCTAGAGCTGTAATTACTATGCTTATTTTTAAACAACTAAATGCATAAATAACATCAATAGAGTATTTTAAAATTTATTATGCTATAAGTATTGCATTACTTATTTACATATCTTCTGTTCTTCAATTTCTTTATTAAAAGTCTATTAACTTCTGCTTTTCAGAACAGGCACTCTATATAACTTAACAGCACCATGCAATGCTAACTGCAGGTGTTCACGCTCCATATACTACCCAGTTTGTGGCACTGATGAAATCCAGTACTTTTCTCCCTGTTTTGCGGGATGTGCTTCATATCTATTTAACAACATGGAAAAGGTACTTTATGCAATGAAGATAGCTGTCATGGTTTTTTCTCGTTTACTGTAAAATGCACTATATTTCAAAATTACCTTCCCTACAATACAAATATAGGTTGTATTTAGCAAAATCCATCAATTACAATACACAGTTCACTTATGGTACCAGTGTGACTCCCACTGCTGGTCTCTTTTACATGTCCACTGCCATAGTGCTGGGCCTCCCCAGTTGTTAGGAAGGCATTCATGGGTTGAAGCCAGGTCAAGCCAATTGCTCTCTGAAATGTTTCTGGTAGTTGTCTGGCTTTTTATACTCTATGTTGGGGTGAGCCACACTTCCTGCCCTTCACCCCCATGTTCCTCCTGATCTGGCTAACTTAGGAAAATGTTTCCACTCAATGAACTCAGAGAGAAGCATTTACATCACTGTTGATTCACTGAAGTGGCATAGCTGGCATTTCTTTTCTGTATAGTGTTCTTTGTAACAGTTCTGGTCATTCACAGCCTGCATTGTTCTGTGAGCTTTCTGGGCACAACACTCTTTCCCACCTCTGGGCCTTGTTTCATTGTAAGGGTTTACTGGTTAGCCACGGTGTTTCTCACTTGTGTGATGCCATTCTGCAAACGTACATCTACCTAACTTTCTTATGCTGAAAATAAGTTAAATCTAAATGTACTTTAAATAGAATTGACAATCAGAAAAGTCAGCAATTGTCTTGACATTACCTGAAGTTCTTATCTAGATCTTTAAGCAAAATGCAATACTTATTGTATACATGACAACCTGCTTCTGTGAGTTTTGAAAACTTGAGTGTAGTAGCCCCTGATGCAGGAATGGTAAGCCATTAAAATGCCTGGGTTGTTATCAAACCTTCCCAGAATGGAGGGGCTTTCTGTGCTTGTCTCTGCTAGTACAATAAACTCTTGAGCAGGGATGTGGGAGCAGTATAGAGAAATCCAAAAGGCAAGCTGACCCAGGAAAGGCCCTTATACTTTTTATAGTGGAAAATGAGAGAAGGTATTAGCTATAAAAAAATGTAGGTGACTACTCCTTGCTGTTACTGACACATTGTATTTTTCTTTGAAAACAAACTATGGATTTAAATGAAGAGCATATTCCATTTGTTCACCTGCTTATAGAAGTGGACCTATACTGCTTCTATTCTTTCCTGCTTAGTTCTTAAGTGTAGAGCTTGCGTCTCTGCATATCATTTGTTTAAGTTTTTTAATCTTGTAGATAAAAGCTTGCTCCATACAAAATGGAGGCTGTCACTGTCTTTTCAGGTCAAAAAGACCTTTTGCTCAGGTGAGGTGGATCAGTCAAGTTCTGATGAACCAGTTTTAAAAATTAGTGTTGCTGTCATGTGCTCATCAGGAAATTTACTGTTTCCAATACAGTAAAGTCAATGTTTATTCTTGTCTTGTGTGATGCAAATGCAATGAAAATGTACCAAAATCTGTCATTTCGTGTCATTCTTGGAGGTAAATTTTGTCTTATAAATTATTTGTAGACATACCACAACTGTTCCTGTATTGGGAAACCAAAAAGAGGAAATGGTTCAGAAGACTTTCTCTATGAAGCTGTCCCTGGGAAATGTCCAACACAATGCAAATTTTTACCTTTATTCCTGACCTTCTTCTTTTTTGCTGTTGTTTTTACATTTATGTCTACTACTCCAACTACTGTGGCCATTCTCAGGTATGTTTTTTGGTCTGAAAGAAAGGTGACATTCTTTTGAAAACTAATATCAGTGAAATACTTTGTTTTGTTTTGCTTTGCAATCCACTATTTGAACAGGGTTGTGTAGTAAGCAAGCAGTACTTTAAACAAAGCACAGTCATACTACTGCTCACTCTTTTTAGTAGATAAGTTTTGAATTTATTTTCAAAAAATCTTTCTAACATGTAGCAAAATCCATTTTATGGGAGCACTCTTGGCTGTTTTAGTTAAAGCATAAAGGAATAAATGTGCCATGTGCTTTGATGAAGAAAATATTTGACTAGTCTGTCTATTGATAGTGTCAGCATTTCAAATGGTATCAGGAAAGGACAAAATAACAATTAGGCTTGTGTGCTCAACTTTAGATTCCTGTCTCAATTCAGAGTTATAGTTTGAAAAATTGTAGTCTTTCAAGAACTGTAGACTACTTTCCATAATATTGATGTTGTATGCATGGTGGTCATTAATATAAAATGTGATAGTAAGTTAACCAGTGGTTTTGCTGTCTTTCAAATTGCTGAAACTTCTATGTGTAAAAGCTAGACTTTTTTGGGTTTTTTTTAAAAATGTGCACCTCATTCTGAATTTAGAGCTTTATGTTGAAGTTTGACTTGTACTTCTAATACTTCTAGTGAAAAGATAACCATGATGCATAAGCATGCTGCTTTGTGAGGATGTGGCTAGATGCCCTTTGGCAGGAGGCTGAGGAAATCAGTAACATCCTACAACAGTGCTTTGTAATAGCCTCCTGTCCAGGTTTAGTGTAAATCTGGAATTAACAGCTTGTCATATTGGTGTGGGGGCAGAATAATGTGAAGTTCTGCATTATCTTCAAAATTGAGCTAACATAGCTTTATTTCAGTAATTCTAAGCAGTAGCATTTGGACATCTGAATCCTTATATAATTCAGCTGAAATAGTGGAACAGTTTTTATGGAAAAAAAGGACTGTAAGTAGATTAACTTTTCAAAAACTAATTTAAATAGCTAAAATGTCAGTAAGTTTTACAGTATATTCCAATATCTCTTCAGTGAGCCTATTTTGTGCAATTTCAAACAAACATATATTCATGACAGTGTTCTAGCACTAGAAATAATCACCTGCATGATGTGAAACTCATTCTCCTTCTCCTAATTGCCTTTATGGATAATAGAATCCTAACACTGACTGCTGATAAGTCCTCATCTGGGATATTTTGATATGGCTAATTCTCACACATACCTTAGAATGTGGGAATAACTTCTGAATGTGTAAATACGGTCTTTTTCAACATTGGTAGTTTACTAAAGACATGGTACAGTTTATTAAAGAAAATAGTTCTGAAACTAAATTGTATAACTTAAACAAGTTATGTTGTATTAAATTTTTATGGTAGCACCTTTAAGACACTATCATGAGAATATATTTCTTCCTGGAAAAATGTCTTTAAAAAAAGGTAAGAGGTAAGGAGGTAAATTCTGCTACTTGTTAAATTATTATATTGGTTTGTATAGCACAGGCCAGCACAATTTATTTATAAGGTCAAGTGAATATATGCAAAGGTTATGGAAATACATAATGTTGTGCTGTGCTCTAGTCCAGTCTCAGTTCATGTATTGCTTCTTTATGTATAGTAGCTCAGGATTGCATCCTAGCACTGTTTTAATTCCCTTGGTTGTTCTATGGAAAAAAATGTTCAACAGTACATCAGGGTGCTGATAGTAAGCTTCCTTTTTAATTATACTATTTTGTTAAACTAGTTAAATCTAAAATTTCTTGATGGGCTACTGGTATTTTTTCTGTCTTTTATCTAAACACCACTTGAAATTGTTGGGTTGCTTGTTATGCACGCTGGATTTCTAGGGCCCTCAGCAATTAACAGGTTAAAAGAGTATATAGAGAAAAAGCATATTCACTGAAGGACACAACACAGAAGTCACTCTTGTTTACTCTGTCTTAAACTGCAAATCTTGTTTACAGGTGTGTGCCAGATAAACAGCGCTCATTTGCTCTTGGAGTACAGTTAGTGTTTCTGCGACTACTGGGTATGACTTTCTTGTTGAAACATTTGCCTCTGAATAATCTACTTATTCGACTTTTTTCTAGACTTTTAAATAAGGCATTAAAAAGCTTTCAGAGGCACTTCAAGTAGTCTGTCATTGGCTTATAGGATACATTGTAAGGTAACATCTGGGCTCAAATTCCTTGTTAATAGGGCATTCATGCTCTCTGTAGCCTTTCTCATTCTTATGAGCACAAACCAAATACAAGTAACTGTCATTCTTTCAGTAAAAGACATTTGCTGCTACTTTCCCCAGAAGAAGGCCTACTCTGAAAGCTGGGTTAAGAAGAACTGATGTAATAGAAAACAGTTTCATATAACATCTGAAATCAATAAGTTAAAGGAAAAGTGAATATGTGGAGCCTTTTCTCGTCTTCCTTCTTTTAAAATGTCTTTGACTAATTTTAGCATTTATTGAGATTGTAGATAATTGTACATAAATAATTACAGAGTAAAAGGTGGGAAACATAACATTTAAATTCTAAATCTAAGCACTTCCAGCATTTCATTACGACAGATGAATCTCTTTAAGTAAAACAAAGCTAAGCATACGTATTTTCTGGTCCACATTCATTTGAATTTTCTCAGGCATAATTAAAACTCTTGTTTTAGAAGTAGTCGGTTTTTAAATGGCATATTTAATTTAAGACTGGGACTAGACTGGGACAGTTGATTGGACTTTTATGCCAATATTTAGTACTGCAGCCATTCCTTCCTTTAAGATCACGTATCTAACACTCACAGTGCGAGTTCTGTTTTGCTATATTCAAACTGTGATTAATCTAAGCCATTCTACTGATAAAGTGTAATAGAAACATCCTCACAGGTAGAAATAAGCTGGAAGACTGTGATCAATGTTGTATGAAGACCTCTCTACTTTTCACTTAGAGTTCAGATATTTATGCTGGACTCTAACTCCTGACTTCACTGTGGAGTGATAGAACTTTTTGCACTGCCTTACTATTACTGAAGAAGGCAGTAACTAACAGCATTACTTACCAGCAACATATTTTTTGCTATAGTCTTTAGGAATCACACAGGGGTTTCAGGCTGAAGACCTAGTGAGGAACATAGCTACTTGGTTAGCCCTAGGAGAGTTTAGGCCTTGGGTAGATTGGGTAGACATGCAGTGATGTACCTGGTGTATTTATTCTAAAACTGGCTGTACTCGGATGCAAGACACTTGTGCATTATAACACACAAAAATCACACAGAGTTAATAAAATCTGTGCAAAAATAATTGTAATCACTGCCTTTTTTTGGTGTAATTTTTACTGGAAGCTTTGCTACATCTGAGGAATGGGGCAAAATGTGTAACTGAGCATTTAACATAAAGATATTTTAGTTCTCTTAATTTGGAACAGATTGGTGTGTATGATCAGAAGAAAAGGGACTTTTTTCCTTTCAGTTAAATTCCTGATTCCTTGATTAGTTGTTTTTACCATTGATTTTAATTACTTTTTTCCCAATAAAGACAGAGGAAGTTAAGAAGCTGAAGTCTTGAACTTCTTGCTTAAAAAATGAGAACTGTATAATGAATTAACTCTATGCATCCTACCTATTAACAGAGAGCAATGTTAGGTGCAGAGTTATTATGTAATATGAAGCCTGTGACTGATTAAAATGTTACATTTAGTGTTTAGTTCTCCCATTTTATCTTCCCCACCAGCTTGGCATTTCACTGTATGCATGAACACCAGGTATGCCAAGTAACTCAAACATTCTAACGTGTTGCTGTGTTTTTTTAGGTACTATTCCTGGACCAATTTTGTTTGGTGTTGCTATAGACAACAGTTGTACTCTGTGGGATATTAATGAATGTGAAACTAAAGGAGTTTGCTGGGTATATGACAATGAAAGAATGGCTTATTTGCTGATGGGCATAAGTAAGTCTTTTTTATTAAGTACATATTTTAGGTAATCTATATACTGATGCTGTCTGCTAGATGGGAATTATTTAGAAATAAAACCTTACACTTTTCATTTTTAGCAGCAGCATTTTTTAACTTATTTTCATAAACGATCAGCAAAATACTATGTAAGGAGAAACACCACAGTAAGTAAACCTTAAAGATTACTTTAAAAACTCTTTTAATAATAACATAAAATGGTTTTGGTCTTTGATCTTGCTTCATTGTCACATTTTATTTACTAGATTTTTAAGGGACTGGGTCACACTTCAGTCTGTCTTCAGGGCAATGAGCATGATTAGGGATGTGAAGATGATTAGAGGGATGGAACACCTCTCCTATAAAGAAAAGGCTGAGCGAATTGGGTTTGTTCAGCCTGGGAAAGTGAAGTCCCCAAGCTGACCTTATTGAGGCCTTTCAGTACCTGAAGGGAAACCTACAAGAAAGATAGATAGAGAAGGACTCTTATAATAAGAGAGCATAGTGATGGAACAAAGCATAATGGATTGAAACTCAGAAGGCAGGTTTTTGTTAGATATTAGGAAGAAACTGTTTACTGAGAGGATGGCCAGGTACTGAAACAGGTTGCACAGACAAGTTATAGATGTCCCATGCATGGAAGTGTTCAAGGTATGGGGCCCTGAGCAATCTGATCTAGTGGAAGATGTCCCTGCCCTCAGCACGGAGTTGGAAGTAGACAGTCTTACGGTTACCTTCCACCTCCAATCATTCTGTGATTATCTGGGTTGTGTGTTGGCAGCTAAGGTCTGGGGAGCTTTCCTCCTCTTTACGTATTTCAGTTCTTTTCCATAACTTATATAAAGGATCTCATGGCATATTTGTGATCATATACAATCCCTCCTGGTTTGCCCTTCTTGGCCTTCCAAGTTGCACAAACACCTTTCTATAACCTTTTAAGACAGCTGACAAGAGCATACTTAACAGGTGTTCTATGTGGGAAGTTTTAATTTCTGAAAAAGAGAATATTGATATAATGAATGTCAGTACTGAAACAAGAAATAAGAAAGACTTGCACTTCAGGCTAGAATGGGGGGAAGAAGTACAGAAGTGGAGCAAAGGTAATAGCTGCTGCAAGCAGAAATTGGCAGGCAGGTAAGGGGTCTCATTTCAGCTGTATGACTGTCTTTATCTGCCCTTTGCTATTCATGTAAAATACATTTAAATGAAAGCTATGAATTTCAGTCTTACAGGGTGTGTGTAACTCACCATATGAAGCTTTATAAATGAAACACTGCATCTGCTACTGAAAGTGAGTGTGATAAAGACTCTCCTGTTCTTTGCATTCAGGTGCTGCTTGCAAAATCATCACAATCATCTTTGTGGTCATGGCAGTGTATTTCTACAAGCCTCCACCATTAACTGAAGCCCTGCCACAGAAGACTTCAGAAAAGATATCTGCTATACGCACATAAATTATGAGCAAATCAGGGACTTTTGAAAGAAAACTGTAAAAGTAGGCATTATTACAACACTTGTACCAAAGTTTTTGTACACTGTTGCCTAAATATAAAAGATCAGATTCAACATTTGAACAACTTGAAATATTTTGAATCTGTAATATTCTCTAATTTGCTAAATATTGTTTAGTATTCCATTGTGGCTATCCAAAGACGTTACACTGAAATTTGCAGTCTAATTTTAAAAGTCTAATATGTAACTTAATTGAAACAAGATGGAATACTCTGATCATAAAATAGGAAAACTAAACTGAACTGAGCTGACTGAGCCCCATTTATCCCTAGATGTTACTATAGTGGGAGAAAACAAGTAACTTGGTATATTGAAGGGAGCTGTGTATGTTTAAAAAGGACTTAATGTGCACATAATCTGGGCTAGTGCCTTTGGGGATTTATCTGTAGGAACACTTGGGAATGTGTGAGTTTGGCTATGTTTTAAAAATATTTTTACATGTTATCTTAATGGCATAAGTTCACATTTTAGTATTTGTAGAAAAATGTAAATAGTTACGATAGAATAGCTGGGTTGCAAAATCAAAATATTTGTTAATTTAAGTACTTGAGTTTCTATCTGGAATATATACTGAAACTTGCTGTCCAACTGCTTTATTTAGGCATTCTATAAATGTTTCTATAAAATTTTAAAATAAAACCTATTTTCTTACTGCATCTGTGTGTGCTTTGTCATTTCCAAATGTGACTGGGTTCTTGACTCTAAGAAATGCAATGCTGAAGGCTAACAAGAATGTGTATAGAAGCATCAAAATTAGAATATGGCTTTATTTTCTTTTTTACTTATGTTACACTGTTATTGAGTTATGAGTCATGGTATTGAAGCCATATTTGTATAGCACAATGCAAGTGATCATAAGTTAGCCACTGGTACCACACATTAAACAATGTTGCCTACTACTGAAGTATCATTCAATATTGACAGGAAAATTTTAATGAGTAAGATACCCCTCTACTTTTGCTTTACGTTTGTAATTTTTTTTCTGTTGCATTGGCTGTTTATGTCACTCCTTTGAAGTGACGTGATATGTGCCCTCTTCCTTAGGTTACAAGGACTGTGTCCAGTGACTCTCTCAAGATTTTTAAACAAGTGCTAGAACAAAGGATTATGACATATGGCTCAAGTTTCATGTAATTCTTTTAATACAGCTGTTAAATTAGGTAGGGTTTAAGTATGCAACTCAAGAAGATCCTATGCAAAACCACCACATCCCGGTTGAATCAAGTTATTAGTGCTGAACCCCACAGATCAATACTGGGGCAGTAAAGTTCAACTCTTTTATAATGACCTGAATGATATATTGTGCTCTGGACAAGGTGGCTGATAGATTGGCTGGTTGCTGCCATTGAGAGGGACCTTTACAAGATTGAGAAAGAGGCAAACAGGAACCTCATGAATTTCAACATAGTACAAAAGCCTGCACCTGGGGCAAGAAGAATCCCATGCACCAGTAATATGTAGGGGACTACCCAGCTGGAAAGCAGCCCTTCAGAGAAGGCCCAAGAGTTCACAGTGAACAAGCTGACCACAAGGCAGCAATACACACTTTCTGCAAAAAATGGCAGGAGTGTCTTTAATCTGCATTAGGCAAAGCACTGACAGCAGGTCTAGGGAAGTGATGCTTTCCTTACTCAGTGCTAGTGTGATCACATCTGGAGTGCTGGTACCAGTTCTGGGCTCTCCAGAACAAGGGTGTTACAGACTCACTTGGAATGGGTGTGGTGCAGGACTACAGAGAAGATTAAGGGACAGGGGTATCATTCATACTAAGACCTAGGGCAGTTCCTTTTGCCCAGCAGATCAGGCTCAAGGGAGTTCTGAGCCTTGAAGAGGTAGAAACCACACTGTTATTAATTCCCAACTTTCTGGACAGTTGGGAGGCAGTGAACACTAAGTGAACACCTGAAATTTCCTTTTAACACAAGAAAAATTTTTTTTAACTGTGAAGGTGGTCAAACATTGCAATAAGTTTCTCAGTAATTTGTGAAGCTATTCTTGGTTATTTTTCAAATCTGACTGGACAGGATCCCGAGTGATCTATTCTGGCTGACCTTCCTTGAGCAGAGGGTTTGGAGTAGATGATCTCAAGTGTTCCACCCTTAATGGTTCTGTGTTTCTGTGAGGTGGTGCTCAGTGAGACTTTTGCCTCATTCACCGTATGATCTTCTATGCTTCTATACGTGTTCTTACAAGGACAGACACTTACCTGGTTTTGCACAGTGGTTTTTTGTTTCTTTTCTTGGTTTTTTTTGTTGCTGTTTTGTTTGTTTGTTTAATATCAGTTCATATCTCATATTAATATTAAATAACACTTAGCAACTAATATTCTGTGTATGTCTCACTTGGTGGTTATAGTTCTTTTCATGGTAACAGTGATAAAACATTTCAAATAGAAGTTGTGATTTCTACATGCTCTGTGCACTGCTATTTAGAGTGGCTGGAATGCTAAATTAATGGACTCTTAACTTTGAGGTTATATGAATTACCACAGATTTGGGGTTTAAGAAAGTCAAGTAATGTCCAAATAAGGATGATTTAAGACTTTTTGAAAGTTACATCTTCTAACTAGCATGATTACTTTTAGAAACATATCCTACTGTAAACAAGCCTGTCCAACTCAACATTGTAATAGAACAAACATTGTCATTCATCTGTGAACCAGAAGTAAGCTTTTAAAACTAAGTATATTGCCCTATATGGCTAGTACAAATGAATTGTCCAAAACATTATTGGAGCCTCTGCCAGTAAATATATAGGATTCCATGAGTCTTACAAGAGAGTGATTGTAATTAACTGTGACAGGCGAGACTAAACTGATCTAAACCATTTTAGTTGTTGTATGTTTTTTTAAATCTCAAAACCAAGACTGCAAACTGCATTTTCTCTCATTTGAAGAGGAAGGATGATGATAAGGTAACCTCAACCTCTGGATAGTGAAAGCAAGCCACCGTTAAGAAAGCTAATTCTTTTTGTTTGAAAGCTTCTCCAAATTTAATAGCTTAACACCAAAATTTACTTGCAATGACAAGAGCACATTCTTCCTGGTGTCACAAATACTGAGAAGGGAAAACAGGAACTTTGTTTTGCATGTGGCCATCATAAACATGGTGGCCTGGTTTGTGAGGTCTCTTTGCACATGATTAGCAGTATCTGGACAAAATGATCTGAAATATATTGGTTATAAACAGAGTAGACCAAAGTAAATCTACTGGCATATTATGGACAGAAACATGGGAACCTTAGCAATGCTGCAGTTTAGTAGCTGTTTTTACGTGTTTGTCAGTTGCTGACCGTTACTAACATGGCAGTGTGAAGAACTGCTTTTTAAAGCAGTTACCTTGTTAAAGGTAGGTTTAGGTGTAAGCAACTCCAATGAAATTACTGAAAAACATTTGAGTTTGAAAGCCTTCAAGAGGGCTATGGGTTAAGTAGTATTTCTTTTTATGAATTAATGAGTATAAAATACTATCTTAATCTTTTGTTACACTAGAAGAACATACAGTAAGGCATTAGAACTTTAGACTTTTGTTTGTTTATGGGGGTTTTTTATTTATTTGCTGTGTTTTTTTGGGTTTTTTTGTGTGTTTATGCTTTTCCCACTCCCTCCAGATGGTTTTGTTTCTTCTAAAAATAGACAATTTTGTTGAGTTTCGCATGCAACATTACAATTTTAAGATTGTAAAGCAGATTATATGCAGCTTTTGCAAAAATAGTTAATGGAAGTGTAACTGGTGCCTTTTGTTGGCTTGATTTCTGCTTTTGCAGTGGCAGTGACTTTCTTTTTGTGCTAAATAAATGAACATGCTTGTTTATGACTTATTTTCTTTTTGTGACATGTCTGTGAAGGACACTATGCAGCTCTGTTTTCATATGGGTGGATTTTTTCCCCCAAAATAAGAAATACACAGGCAAAAAAGATCAGCGTTTGATTAAAGAAGCTTTAAAAAATTACTGAGGAAGACTGTTACTCTTGCATCTCAGTAATATATGATGAAAAAAAATTGGAATAAATTATTTGTATACTGCTTCAATGGAAAATACAGCCAGAAGAATGAGTCTGCTATATAGAGAAGTCTTATGAATTTGGGCAGCCTACTCATGTGTATGCCTTTCAATATCTGTACAATGCGAGTATTGGTAACTGGTTATAAAACACCCACTCCTCTCCAGTCTACAGAACACCGTAGTAAATGCTCAGAATGGAAGTACAAGTGGCACATATAAAGTTTCTTTCTGACCATTATTAATCTTTAAGCTTTCATAATGATTATATTAATTTTTAGTATGAAATGGAGCTCTTGTACAAAGGTGAACTATAAACCAGAAAAATCATAATTTTCTCCAAATTATTCAGGTACCTCAAAAAATAGCTGGGCTCAATTGATACATGTTTTGCTCCCAGTATTTTATTCTGAGATTTGCTTTAAAGATACAAAATGAAGGAAGTATTTAATTTGTATGGAAATAAAATCATAAAGTAGGGGTCTGAAGTTAGTGAAAGTTTTGCTATTTATTTAAAGGGAATCAGGATGCTTGGACAAATTGCAAAATAGTTGTTTGAAATGTGATGTGCATACCATGTTTCCTGTTGGAGGAAGTTTCTGTCACAAAACTGAAAGGGTTTGGTAACTTATAAACCTGGTAAGAAATGACTGAGCTATGACACAAATGCAAGCTAGAGATAGAAAATTAGTGCTTTTCAGAATTTTTTTTCCTACTTAGTCACTTTTAAAAGTGTCTTGCCACGTTTTAATTGGCTTGATGGTTTGGTTTGAAAGTTTGGTTTCAAAGATTAGGAAAAGCCTGCTGATTAATGCAAATCCACATCTCCACCTTTGCACTTCATCTTTCTCAAGCATCTGTTGCCATTCCTTCAAATGGCAAGCTGTCAGGCTACGGATAACGGACCCTCCAAAACTGAAGTAATTACCTGCAATAAGTGAGCTGAAGCAGTTCCTGCGGGATATTGGCAAATAAACATGCTAAAAAAGCTGTATCAGGAGAGGTGAAATGAAACAACAACAACAACAACAACAACAACAACAACAACAAAAAACCAAAAAAAACCCAAACAGAAGCTGAAAATGTGACACAGGCAAATAAAGGAGATAAAGAAGATTACATTGCTGATGTATTTTATTCTAGTCAAGTTAATGACCTGCATTTGAAGAGTGTTGTAAATCAGTTATTTGTGTCTACCAGAACACAAGGACATACAGTCGATGATTGCTTCGGCACAAAATCTCCTGGAAACAGATCTGGTAGTGGGAACCTTGCAGTATGTAGTAGGTGTAGTGGTTTAACCCCATCTAGCAACTAAGCTACACAGGGCCACTTTTTTACTCCCTTCTGGTGGAGGGATGGAGAGAATTGGAACAGTAAATTAAAAAAACCCTAGGATTGACATAACTACAGTTTAATAAGTAAAGCAAATGCCACACATGCAAAGAAAGCAAATCTGGGAATTCATTCACCCCTTCCCATGAGCAGGCAAGGGTTCAGCCATCCTCAGGAAAACAGGTTTACATCACATGTAATGATGACTTGGGAAGAGAAGCCAAACACTCCAAATATTCTCCACTTCCTTCTTCTTCCCTAAACTTTGTATCTAAATCATGATGCCATATGGTTTGGAATATCCCTTTGGTCAGCTGGGGTCACCTGTCCTTGTTGTGTCCCCTCCCAACTCCTTGTGCACCTCCAGCCTGCTCACTGGTGGGGTTAGAAACAAAAAAGCCCTTGGCTCAGGAGGTTGTAGTGAGATGGGGGTTGGTCTCTACTGTGTCTACAGAGATAGGACCAGAGAAAACGGCCTCAAACTGACACATGGGAGATTCAGATTAGATATTAGAAAACAATTTTAGTGTGATCAAGCATTATAGCAGGCTACCCAGAGAGGTGGTAGAGTCACCATCCCTATAGAGGTACTTAGAAGGCACATGGATCTGGCACTAGGTGATGTGGTTTAGTGATGACAGTGGCAGGGTTGGTTGGGCTGGATGGTTTTAGAAGTCTGTTCCAATCTTGATAATTCTATGGTTCTTTGAGAACACAGAAAACCTCTCATTGCATTAGTCAACATCCCTCCAGATATTGATATTTCCTTCCCTGCTTCTGGAAACTGTAAAGCACTTTTAAAGTTTGCGTGGGAGACAAAATAACAACATATTAAAAGTTCTTGAGTAGCTTCTTAGACAGACTGGGCTAAGACATTTAATCTTTTTCAATGCCATAGTAGCTAACTCTCACTTCTAAACGGAAAAATATTTCATTAGCCTTCTGTCATTCTGAAACCTAATAAATCTCACTTGCTTAGGTCTGCTCATATAGCTAGCTTCAAAGTTTTGAAAAAAATAATTTAAAGCTAAATAAAATATCTGTTTAACTATGCCCCAGAATGGTAACTTCAATATGCATAAAATGTCCAATAGGGCTTTTTAGCACAACAGGCAAGGAAAAAAAGAGTGTTTTTTCTACTATACAAAAAATAAAAAAAAAAAAAAAAA
>VWZP01007740.1:0-30913 GCA_013396995.1 Dicaeum eximium | reverse complement strand
AAAAAAAAAAAAAAAAAAAAAAAAAAAATCTTACTCCAAAAGGCTCTGAGACTTTCCTTATCAGCTCAAGTCCTCAAGAAAACAGAAATGTCCCAAAAACTTTTAAAAATTCTGCTGCAAAATGCATTAAGATCCATAAGGTAGGGTAGACTTACTACAACTGCAAATGAATTGATAATATCTAACTGCTTTTGCAATTGTTTTCAATAGCTTTCATAGTCTTTTCTATGGGCTTCATGATTTCAGTGAGAGTACATGGCTGTCTGAATGTGATGAGAAATGTGGACTGGCTAAAATTTGATCTAGTAGAATATCTGTCCCAAATGCTGGAGTTAAGACATATATGTCAGCTAAATACAAAAGCTACATAAATAGTGGAGAATGGTAAACGCATAGGTAAGATTTAGCACATTGTTACTTAGTCAAAGTACTTAGTGTCCATGAATACAAGAAGTATATTCCCATGATAATAAAACTGAATAAAAAGGGAAAAAGTTATTTACACATTAGAGTTAGATGTTTTTATATTCAATTAACTTTGCAGTAGTGTTGTTTACCATTCTGCTAGAATATATTATTATTATTTGCTATGTGCTAATGAAGATTATTGTACCATGAAGTCAATTTTAAGAGAAGTCACAGAAAGAAGGAATGCAATTTTTTTCCATTGATTATGGAAAAAAATTATGTGATAGGTTTGGTGGACCTTCTATGTAGTACCTTACATCTTTATAATTACATGTTAATGTAAGGAATGCAATTTTTTTCCATTGATTATGGAAAAAAATTATGTGATAGGTTTGGTGGACCTTCTATGTAGTACCTTACATCTTTATAATTACATGTTAATGTAATTCTTTTCTTCTGGAATTTACTCTTTTGGAATTTACTCTTCAGTTGCATTGTTTGAGGAAGCTTGTATTTTGCACATTATTTTGTGATGGCATTTAAGTCTCAATTCAAGATTATATCCCTTGTGTGCATAGAGGGCAATATTAAAGTTGGTATGGTCACAGTGAATAGGTTGGCTTAATTTTAAAAAATTATCAAGCTAAACCAGACTGACAACAGTGATGTAGTTAATTCTTCTGTTTGCTGGTTTGTGTACTTTGTTTATATGTAGACAGTGTCTGCCAGTACTGTGGTCAGTATTGACCTGGGCTCAATAGGGCTGAATGCTGTTATTCTGTGCTCTGTGGAAAAAGTGTGAAATCTTATACACAGTGAATGGTAGGTAGTGTCTTGTTTATAAGCCTCTGTTGTTTGAATAGTTTAGACTTACTTTGAAGGCATTTCATTCATCCTGAACTCCATAGGGGTTTGCATGGATTGCCTGGTACACCCAATATGTATTCTGTTGCCCTTCACTTTCATATTGAAACTGGCAAAGTGCTAGCTACTAGTTTTATCTTGTAACTTTTTCACATTATGTATGTCAGCCAAAATATTTTCCTTGCACTTCTATTTTATTATTTGGTTTAGAAAGTGGTATTTGTAATGTGTTATATGGAATTAGAAACAGGGAGGATTCACTTCTTGGGGTAAGGGAGAAAAATCATTAGAAAAATGTGCTCATTAGGTCCATTACTATTTGTCTGAACAATAACATCCTTTCAGAATAGTGCTTAACATCACTTGTAGATGGTAAAATAACATTATTAAGATAATAAGTGCTTATTGCATATTGATAATAATGGTATATTGCTTATTTTAACATGAGCCATATGTTTTACTGTGGAGAGTCTTCAGAGTGTTAGGGTGAAACTCTACTGTGAGACTTAGATCCTCAGCAATCTGAAAAGTAAGTTCACTTAATGAGATATCTGAAAGGACTATCTATGTGTGTGTCCAACTGGAGTACAACATACAGGTACCTGAGCTCCATTTTAAATACCCAAGGTAGAAGTAACTGCACTTATCCAATAACTTGTACTTGTTCAGGCAACTTGAGGTGAAGTCTTCAATGCAGATCTCAGGAAATCCTGAGCTTTAACTTCCATTAAAACTAGTCTTCTGTGATTCCACTATCTGGCATTTGAAATGTTTATTTGTTATTATCACAGGGAGCCAGGTCTAGTTCAAGTAACTAAATTCTTTGCAGAAAGGATATTCTTCTCTTACTTCAGAGAGTAAGAGTAATTGAGATGGACAAACTGGGGCACTGAGATCCCCTTCTTCCCCTCCCCCTGCATATGCTTCTGAACTATTAAATTAACCAGACTGTAGTGACTACATGATTTAACAATACAAGAATATGCAGTTGCTGCTCTTTTAAAATATTATCCTAATGGGAATTTATTTCTTCAAGCAGTAAATTAATTTGCTGAGATCACCATATTCATAGCAGAAAATTAAAATGGAAGTAAAATTGTAACTGTCAGCAACGTATGCTGAGCAATATACCAATAACCATTAAATCTTCTTGTTCTCTCTGCAGAGGGAAAGTGATGATGAAGCTTACTTCTTTTAATACTTCCAGTTCAACCCTGTTGCCTGTTTGTTATTAAAAAATATGTGCTTGAACAAAATTCACTTTTCTTTCTACAGTATTAGCCTCAGATTTTCTCTCTATAAAGCTTCTTACAAATCAGATTTACTGTTTTCACAGGCTAAAGAGGAGTAAAATCTGAAACATGATATGTCAGCCTTTTTTTCCCTTGGCATATTAAAACAGTGTAGTGGCATACAGTTCACCAATGCCAGAGCTCTTGATAGGAGTATAGTACCATGCAGTAGTTGTGCCCCCATTCTCAGCAGGAAGCTGAGTCTCTGTCAGGTGCAGTGTATGTAGCAGGTCCCAATGGCTCTTGAAAAGCTGTGGAAAGCATCACATACTGATGCTGCATGCTTGGCAGGGATTCAAAAGGTTTGACATTCTGCATTAAAATTATTGTTGAAGTCTCAATAAAAGGCCTTAAGTTGACAAGAAAATACAAATCTGTAGCTGTTCTTGCCATACTCAAAATAGTGAGATGAANATTTTTATCTTCAGAATACTGCAAATGTATTCAAATTTATTTTGATTATCAAATTTTTTTTTGAAAGCTTGGAACAACCTCTGGGTACAATTGGAAATATTTTTGCTTTTGCTTGGTCCTGCATTTTCCTGTGAAACATCATTGCAGACTGAGGTTAAAGAAAAGTTAAAATATGGTCTTGGTTGTCTTTTTTTCTCCCCAGTCTTCACTAATGACCACCTTAATTCCTGACTGATTTAAGTCAGGCATTGCAGCATAATTTTATACTTTTACCACAAACAAGTTTATAGTATCCACATTTTACAGTACACAACACCGTGTTTCCATGTTACAAGACAAAGTTAGAGGAGCGATTTGTGTTTTGATTGGGGATTCTTCATTCTTTAGTATGACTCACTCAAACATCTCATGCTTTGCTTGTGGAAATACTATCTATGCTTCCAACACCATGGGGGCATCCATGGGTCAGTGTTTGTCTTGGTTCACTGACGGTCTGTTTTAATTTCATGCTTTCATGCCAATTGTAGAAATCACATCTACAAAAAGGCATATTGATGAAGACACTCACTTTCTCTTTAGTTTAAGAAAAATAATAAAACCACAAGTTCAGCTTTTCTAATGCCATAATGATTTCTAGTGCCATGATGGTGTAATTCAGAAATACATTTTCCTGCTTCATAAAGGTATTGAGAAAACAGGGGGAGCCAGACTCAGTCTCAGAGGATTGCAATGTCATCATAAGGTTGATAACACTGAAACAGAGGTAGAACCTGCAGGGAGAAAGTTGTGTTTGGGACAGAAGTCAGAATTTTAGAATATGTACATCCCCAAGTGGTGGCTGTCTATCTCAGGAAACGCCCAAAGTCTAGTATTACCTAGGTTTCTGTTTGTAAGCTTCTACAGATGCTTAAAGATGTGTAAAACTTATTAGTTGTATTTGAACTAGTAATATTTCTGTGCTAACTTGTCATGGCACCAGAATCTGCCCAACACTGGCTAGCCTTCTCGCCACGGCACTACAACAAGAGTGGGCCACCCCAGGAGCCCACGGGAAAAAGATGGAACATTGTGAGGTCCACCCAGGGTGCGGCTGTAGGGCACTGGCCATCCCTTCAACCACGGCAAGGGCAGGGGTGAAGGACAGAGGCAGAGGTTCCTCTTGGTTTGGCTTCCAAGTTTATTGTCCTTCAGAAGGGTCAGGGACTTAAGAACCAGGATTCAAACAATACAGCAACTTATATATATGGGTGGTAACAAAGGAAAAGATACATTCACAACCAATAAGGGAGAAGCAAGGGCGGAGCAGGAGGTGGGAATACACAACATTAAAACCAGTGAGGGACAAGATGGGTGGAGAACACAACTTAACAACCAACTCAGGGAGTACTTAATAGATATAGAAGTTCCTAGAACAAAAAGCAGTGTCTACATTGATTAACAAAAGGACTGGGTAGGGCTACAGGAATTGATAGGGAAGGAACTGGAACAAAGGGAGGGGGAACTCCATGTAGGAAAAGTTCAAAGGAGGAAACCATTCGGGGATAAACCAACCGGGGACAAATATGGGGGAACTTTGGAGCATTGTGGCGGGGAGGGAGGGGATAATTAAACAACAAAATGCACCACAACACTAACTGGAGTCAGAATACATGTCTTGCCTTCCAGCTGATGGTCTAATGGCTAAAAAATATTTATTGAATGCATTGTCGTGGTCTGTAGCAAGCAGCTGGAGATCAGATCTGCTCTTGTTCTGATTTAACAAAAAATACATCTGATGTGAATGTGATAGTAAGGCCAAATTGATAATTACTGCTGAAAGAAAAGATATTGTAATCCAAGCTCACCACCATGTCAATGTGACTACATAACTCAGTACACAGGAAGCACCTGACACAGTCTTGGTACCTGCAATTCCTGTGAGCAGCAAATACTGAATGGTTCCATTCAGTTGGAATGGTACTGAATGGTTCACATTCTGCTGAATAGAAAAGGCTGAATATACGCTATCTGCTGCAAACTTTCCTTCTAACATTTTTTCTCTTTGTATTCCATAAATGGAGATGCAACTTTATTATTAGCAGAAAATACAATATATACAGTAACTCACAATAAAGTAGACAATAAACAACAATCTAAAACATGGCTGTAAAATAACCATGTAAAGCAAAGTTTGGTAAGTATTTCTGTAAAAATGATATCTTGGTATTCCATATTTATTTTTTGTTTAAGCTTCCAGATCAGAGCAGAACAGCCCACACAGGACATATAGGACAGGACTGCAGTTTTTCAGTAATGTCAGGCTGCAGTCATCACATTCTTCAAAGCTTCAACTGCCTCTTAGATGTAGCTTTAACCTGGTCATCTTTATAGCTTGATTTCCTGACCAAAATATTATGCTGGCAAAAATAAGTGGTCATTGCAGTTCTAAAAAAAGTGGTGGGCAAGGGGTGTTACTACAGAGGAAGAGGAAGGGATGACATTCTGATACTATTTGGTGGATTTAGTGTGAGTTCAGTATTACACATTAGTGGAATGATACCCACCCTGCCTTTGAGGGTGGGAAGTCTGATGAGCATTAATGCTGTATCTCACTGAGTCAAGATGTAAACTTATATCATTCGCTTAATCATAATCTTTTCTTGATCCTTCATTCTTGACTGTGTTTTTCATAGAATTACAGAATCACAGAATCACAGAATATGCTGAATTGGAATTGAGCCACAAGGGTCATTGAATCCAACTCCTGGCCCTGCACAGCTTAACCCTCCCTTAACACAGCTTTGTGTCATTCCCTTGGTTCCAAAACAAAGAAAGCTTTAAATATCTCTGCTTTGTGTATGTCACTGTTCAGTGAAGTGACCCTCTCGACGATGTGACTGGCCAATGTGATTTCTAATAGTTACTTCTACACTACATTTAGCTGTTAAAATGTTTCTGAAAGCTCTTGACGCGTTGCCCAGTGTCCACAAGAAGGCTCCGGCTAGCTCCCTGGGCAGCTGTCAAGTGTGGCCGCACACCTTCTGGCTCCCGCGGAGCTTCCGGGATGACGGTGCAGCCTGCGTCCCTCTACAGGGAGCACAGGTCTGCGATGCTGAGGATCGTCTGCGAGCAAGGCGTGGCGTGAAGGACGAGGGAAGGGCCACTTTGGGTGTAGGAAAAGGTGTTTATTGTTCCGGCGATCCACAAAGTGAGGCCAAGAGCATAGGGAGCACAGGGTTTTAGAGGGAGGTGGGAACCAGGGGTGGGGGAATACAAGAACCAATCGAGGGCAAGTGAGGGAGGAGTTGAGGGAAGATGTATCCAATAGGACTTGAGGGTAGGAGTGGGGTGATTTACAAAGACCAATAAGGGACTGGGAAAACATAATTGATAGAGAAGGTTCTGGAAAAGGGGAATGGGTTGAGGGAGAATTGACACTTTGAGTAGGCTGGGTTTGGGGACCTGGCAGGGGAGAGGGAGGAGGGTACACACTTTATAAGGAAATAGGAGGGTTCGGGGTAAACCATTGGGGATTATAATATCAGGGGTTTCGGGGAATAAACCATTAACAATTACAACACTAAAACCTTAAAACATGCACCACAACAAGCTCTTTTTATTGTTGCCACAGCCCTAGCCAGTTTCAACTCCAACTGAGCTTTGGATGCACCGTTTTTTTGCTGTAGTAGTGAGCAGCATGTCTGTATTCCTTCCATGATATCCAACCTTGCTTTCACTTTCCTTTTTGTCACCTTATCTCCAAAGATCCCTGCTCAGCCAAGCTGATCTTCTCTCTCACCTGCTTAACTTTCAGTATTTTGGAATTGCCAAATCCTACGTTAATAGAAAGTGGTGCTTAAAAAGTGACCAGCAGTGATGGGCCCCAGCACCTTCTAAAGTATTTTACCAGGGACCTCACAAACTAGTTCTCTGAGCAACCTGTAGTCTGTGCTGCTCATATGCAGGAAAAAATCCTGATTCTTTTCCGCCTAGAAAACTATGTCTTGCAATTCAGTGTGAGATATCATTTGTATGTAGGTGGTTTTTTGNAAGATCCCTGCTCAGCCAAGCTGATCTTCTCTCTCACCTGCTTAACTTTCAGTATTTTGGAATTGCCAAATCCTACGTTAATAGAAAGTGGTGCTTAAAAAGTGACCAGCAGTGATGGGCCCCAGCACCTTCTAAAGTATTTTACCAGGGACCTCACAAACTAGTTCTCTGAGCAACCTGTAGTCTGTGCTGCTCATATGCAGGAAAAAATCCTGATTCTTTTCCGCCTAGAAAACTATGTCTTGCAATTCAGTGTGAGATATCATTTGTATGTAGGTGGTTTTTTGGTTTCTTTCTTTGTTTGTTTGTTTTATTTGTTGTTTGTTTGTTTTCTTTCTTACCTTAGTATTTCTTGTTGTAAAGAGATGATCTCGGCTGGACACCATTTATTTTAATAGGTTCTTGCGTGGGGTGATGAATCACGACTCCTTGACTCCATTCTCAGAAGGTTTATATGATTTATTGAAATGACTCCATTATTCAGAAGGCTTTTGGGCTAAGGTGCCCACGTTCAGAGCATACGTGCTTTCTCCACCATGTTCAGTGCAAGACTCTGGAATGCTTACAAAGTCAGAGAGATAACAACCCTCTACATCATAGGCTAGGAAAAGAAAACTACATCTCTCATATCAGGAGACAGAGCAAAGGAATGCATTAACCTTGAATCCACACACAGACACAGGTTTGTTTTTACAGAAATCTGCAGAGAAGTCAGCTTTCCCATGGAAGGAAAAAGTCCAGCAAGTTTCCATATGAGAAACTTATAAAATGTCTGTGACATTTCTAGCTACTGAGTCTGGAAATTACAAATGCTCTAGAAATTCCATGTTTTTATCCCTTTTTTTTCATAATTACAATTTTTAAATCCTAGGCTCTTCTCTTCCCAATAGTACAAGAGGTAGTATTCATGCCCCATAACAAATAAGTCTATTGTAGCAGAATTCTTAATGAAAATGGCTTCCATAGTTCAGATTTCTTATGTCAATTTTGAAAATTACATGGCAAAATGTACATTCTTCTCACTTAATCTTCAGAGGTAACCCAACCAAATTATAGTTTCTGACAAACAAAATACAATGAACAACAGCTTTGGAGTAGGAATTCTATGCTATCTTAATATGTAAAAGAGAAAAAGGTGTTTTTGAGCACTTCTGCCCTGGCTAGGAGGGCGGTATAGTTAAAGCAAGTACTTTTCTTTTACTATGAAATCTAACGTGTTCTGACCAAGAGAGTTGCTTCAAATTAAGAGAAGGTCTCTTCAGTCTGGTCTCCTTCTGTTTCATAGCTGATCTAGCACTTAGCTGCTCAAGAAATATCTGCTATTTGTGGTTGAAGCTGAATACTCTGTGTTCATCTAGTATTTGGTGTTCAAGTAGCAAAGATAAATCTAGAAAGAAGGAGGTGAAAATTAGTCTTTTCTGCTAAAATTTCAAAATTGGTTGAACTCCTAAACAAAATATTGATGAAGAAAGGCACTTTCTTGCCAAAGGACAGCTTTAGAGCAATAAAGTAAGTCAATGGACTTCTCTGATGCCATAGATAAAGAGACAGAAATTTAGACAGTCACCAGAGACACTTTTGTGGGCTTTCATTAAATAGCAAACATTCAAAGGAAAACAAGGCAGAAAGATCACAGAATGGATTTGAATGGTTGGAGCGGGACATTCAGGGACCTACCAATATGTTATACCTGGACCCCACCTGATGACACTTCATCCTATTGTACCATAATGTATCATACTGTGCTATTTGAAGAAAAGAGTAAAGCACTTATCAAGAATATACAGTGTGTACTACAAATCTTTTCAAAAACATTTATTTTACTGCTATGATAAAGTAATATAATTAATTTCCTTATTCTGTCAGTATCCAATGGAACAACGAAAAAGATTTTTTAGACAGCTATTCTACATCTGGCTGTGTTCCTTCTGCTTCCTTCTGTTATGGTTCTAGAGTGGAATCAATAGAAATGGAAAAAGACAGTACAGTAAACAGTAATGCTTCCTATCAACTGTTCCAGACTCTGGCAATTTTCTGACTAAGGGATTTTTTTATCCCTGTGTTTATTGAAAAGACATGTAGATGTGGCATCTAGGGACATCATTTAATTGTGGACTTGTTAGTGAAGAGTGAATGGTTGAAGCCAATGATCCTAGAGGTCTTTTCCAATTGAAATGAATCTATGATTGAGTATTGGTACCTAGTTTATTCTGAATCTCACTAGGGTGGTTCCTCTGTTTTGGCAATGAATTTTCTACTCACCACTTCTGAGTTTCAGATAATGTTGCTTTTTTTATCATGTTATGACTGATCCAACAGAATTTTTCACCCCGTCCACTTTTTTTTCAATTAATTTTTTCATATATGTATCTAAATACCTTTTTCTCTGTTGCAATTGTGTCATTTTATTTTGCTTCAAAAGAAATTATTTTTGTGTTGGTTGCTACTTGTACCATGTATCTCTAACAGTTTTACCATCACGGGGTTTTCTGATAGGACTAGACCTAAAACTAGAACTAGATCTAGAACTAGGCTAAGATTAGTAACAATTAGTTTGTTACTGATTTATATAAAACCTTTTCAGTATTAGGCTGTATGTTTAGAGAGTCATAGAACATGTTACGTTGGAAGGGACCTATAAGAATCACTCAGTGCAACTCCCTGCTCCTCAGGGAGTTAACAGGGAGTTACAGGACTACCTAAAACAGCACCACATGACTAAGGCCATCATCCAGACACTCTAGCCCTTACAGATTTGATGCCATAACCACTTTAGTGGGAACCTATTCCAGTGACCTATCACTGTCTCAGTGAAGAACCATTTCCCAACATCCAATCTAAACCTCCTCTGAATGCAGCTTCATTCCCTTTCTTGTGTGCTCCCAGAGACAGGATACCAGTACCTCTGCTTCCACTTCCCTCTTCGAGGAACTTGTAGTCCGTGGTGGAATCACCCTTAGCCTTCTTCAGTATGAACAAACCAAGTGATCTCATCCTTGTAAGCTTTGCTTTTAAGACCTTTCATCTTGTTTTCCCTCCTCTGGGCAGACTCTAGTAGTTTGATGTAGTTCTTATATTGTGGCATCAGAGACTGCCCCCAGCGCTCGAGGTGAGACTGCACCAGTGCAGAGCAGAGCAGGACAATCTCCTCCCTCACTTGGCTGGCAATGCTAGACCCAATGCACCCCAGAAGACTGTTGGCCCTCCTGGCTGCCAGGGCAGTGCTAACTCACATTCAGCTTGCCACCAACCAGGACCCAGACATGTGCATGTATATATATACTTTAAAGTGTTTTCTTTTTTTACCGTTCTGAACAGTGTCAAAGACTTTACTGAAATCCAGGCAGACAACACCCACAGCCTTTCTCTCATCCACCAAATGAGTCCTCGCACTATAGGTCCAAGTCGTCCTGTTCATCCCCAGCCTGGGTTGACACCGTAGGTTGCTCTGACCCATGTGCACCACCAGCACTTGGTCATATTAAAATATATGAGGTACCTATGGGCTCCCTACCACTGGAAGTGACCACCAAACTAATTCCTTATCCTCCCAACAGGTGATCTACTGAATCCATCTTTCTCTAATTAGTGGTGGAGAAAACTACTAATGTAGTTAGCAATAGAACAAAAACACCAGTTTAAGAAATTTTTCTGAAGTGCTGAAAGATTCGGCACTATCTACTTTTGACAAGATGAAGGATGCTGGATGTCCTGGGTTGACTTTATAAGGCTTGTTATCCCCGTTTGTCTGTGTAGCTCAGAAAATAAGTTTTTGCACCTTTAAGATTGATTCTGAGAACGAAGGGAAGGAGCGATGAAGCCCGCAGTTTGTTTTCATACTTTGTTCTTTCCTCCTCCACATCCCTTCAGCGGGACAGTGTGTCTGCAGCAGGACAGAGTGCTTCTTCACTTTTTAGTTAGTTTTAGCTAGCTGAGGCAGAGAAGTTCTTTGGACTGCAGTGCTTTCATTTTTTCTTTGGGCCTGTTTAAACCTGCTCTAGACTGAACACCCAGAAGAGGACTGGGAGCTCACACCTGTGGCCCACCAGGCCAGGCTGGGCCCGCAGCATTTCCAGCGCCACAGGGACTGATAACAGCCTGGGACTCTCGGAGTTTGTCATCTCTTCTGGATGAAGAGTGGCAAGAGTTTTATTGTTTAATATTGTTCAATTTTCTTTTCATGCTGGTGAATGCTTTTGCTCATTAAATAAACAGTTTTTTTCCACTTTTCTCCAAGGAAATTTTTTTTTCGCGAACCAGCTGGGGGAGGGGCCACTTGAATTTGTTTTCTAGAGGAAAGTCCTTTAGAGGATTTTCTCTCAAAATTGCCCTAAACCAGGACACTGGAAAAGTTCACAGTGCAATTACTCTTCCTACTAAGTCACATTTTCTTAAAATTTATTTAGGCTTTATTTGTATATGTGGCATCACATATTGTGTATGTATTTTTTATAATTTCTGTAATTTGAAAATATTGGTAATCAGATTTATACAAAATATAACTAATGAGAGTATTTGATTGAGGGGTTGTTCTAGGTCTTTATAGTATCATGTTATTGTAAAGATGTGACAAAAACAAAGCAACACAATTTTACAAGGCAACAAAATTAAAATGTTACAGGGTTAGAGGAAAAAACACTAGTTTAGACTTGCATCTGTGATCTCATGACAGTAACTAGAATAAAAGTCAGCTACAGAAATGTTTGATCTGGCTTGAATTTACAAAGTTTATTGGTAAGTAGAGAACAGCAACTCACAGAGGTTGTGTAATACCTTCACTCTGCACCCACGAGCGTAAAGGAACGGACAAGCTCAGCTCTACCTACCTTAGGTCTATGTTACCTCATGGCTTTGTGTCATTTGCTGTGTGGAAGTTAAGGTGGCCTCCAGACACGCTAGTGAAGGTAAGGGAATAAATCCTCCATGTGGGTCTTATTTCCCAAACTGGTGCAAACGATTTACAGAGGAGACAGAATCTATCCTGGAGGAATTTGCTGCACCTATTTGATTGTGAAAGTGATTTTGGATTGACAGTTCCCTGATGCTTTAGTGGTGTGAAATTCCTGCAAATCTGAGTCCTCTGCTATCTGAAAGAGTTGTCTTACTTCTCTCCAGCTTCACTATTAATTGTGACTAGGTGTTACTGAGCCAGTTTCAATTTGGTCTTTTACTGACCATTTCATTAACATGAAATGTCCTTTACTGAGTGCATCTTGTTTGGCAATATTAATCAGCAGATGAGAGATGGAGGGTAAACCTCAATGATTTATGTTTAATTTATTGATCAGGGTCAGCATCCTCATCACTAGGGTTGAGAGCAGCTTGTTTTTGTTGTAAGATCAAAACTGATAATATTCATTATGTTTACATTGATTATTCATGACTCATTGATTCTTAAAAAAAAAAAAAGACAATTATGTGGCACTCACAGCAGTAATTCTTAATTGGTTAACTTTTAATAAGGAACTTCATATGGTGCCTGGAATTTTTATTGTTATTTGAAACAACAATTTTAGAGTACTCTTAGTCTGATTTTCTTCTGTATTACATTCCATGTTTTAAAATGCCTTACAGGTGCAGAAATATTTTACGATGTGTAAGCATTTAACAGTCTGCGATTTTTGTTTGCTAGTAGTTTGTTTTAATTTTGGTTATTATTGTTGACTGATCTAAATAAAAATCAATTCAAATGAACTTAAAATACCATGTTTGTAGCAGAGTTATGATGAGAAATGCATAAAAGTGAAATTCAGTTCAGACTACTACTTTGAGCCATTCACTTTCAGTGGCAAAATATGTACCTCATGCTCCTTGTTGAAAATATAATTTGTGAGTGACCATTGGGTGTCACTGCTGCTGCTACATATATGCAGATTTATGCAGATCTTTCACCACCACTATCAAAAAAGCAGGCACGAGCATTCATTTAGGGAAAAGAGGATCTCACAGCGATTTAAGATCTACTTTTTTTTCTTCTTGCAACATGGAAAAGGGTCAGCCAGAAGTGTTGTGACCGATACCTGTAAGGGAGAAGATGGTAATTTCCACAGCTATTCTGCAATCCCTAATGCGTATAATTAAATGCAATTGCTCTGGGGTGATATTGCCTAAAATATGATAAATTTTTCCATTAAGGAACAAATTTCCACTTTAATTAAATCAAACATACCTTTGTTTGTTAAGGGAATAAAAGTGTATCCTGTACTGTTGCTCTGTTAAAACAAAGAGAGTTATGGTTGCAAAAAAGGAAAAATTAAAATCCTGAAACTGCGAAACCACATTACAATTATAACTCTTCACATATTTAATGATGACTGAGAGCCTTACACCACCATCAGCAGGTGGCCTGTGATCCTTGAAAGGCTGATATACCTCATATCATTGTCAAAATCAAACATGGTTTCTGGGTTGAAAATATGGCTCTGGCACTACAACATGCACACATTGTTATCTTTAGGCTTTTATGCATTGGAAGGCTTTGCATCTTCTCAGCAGCACACTGACTTTCACAAGACTAATTTCAGGCACAGAAATCTGTTTACACAGAAGTGGTCAGTGCAAAAAATATATACTACAGAGCAGGAAGAACATATTGCTTTAACATCCTTTGTATTTGAGAAATCAAATCAACTGTATAGACCACAAATATCTGAAAAATATATACAAAGTGTTTCTAAAAATGAATGTGGTTAGACCGTGTTTACTGCACTTTGTGCCTATGCATCTTTTTTTTCCTTCTCAGTAATAACAATTTTATCTATGATCTTTTTTCTTGCTAGGCGTAAACTGTTAGCAGAGAAGATGAACACTGCAATTTTATCATAATGTTTTAGATCAAAGACATTAATTTCTTATATAACAATAATATTTCCAGTTTGCAAGTTCTTCAGATGTTTGAACACTTCAGCAAAATAGCTTTTTCTTAGCCATTTAAATGTTTAAGATTTTTCTCTTCCCTTCATGAAGTCATATAATTCCATGTAGACATCTGTGGATATTCTTGCATGGATAATGTTAAGCTTAAGTTAGCACAATATGTCCTATAAAATTTTTATAATGCCCTTGTATTCTGTTGTGACTCAGGGTACTGCTACTATGCAAGGAATTAAGTAAAAATGCATCTTAATCCTATTCACATAAGATGTCTTAAGTGGAATGAGGAATTGACCCTAAGAGTACACAGTACAGTGATTTTGTAGTTGCTGTATATTCCCACAAATTATATAAACAGCAAAGACAAGGGAAAAAAAATCAAACTGACTTTACTTTTGAAGGGGGGTTTAACTTTGGACATAGACAAGCATCGAAGACGTGTAAAATAAATTAGACTGGATGGGACCTATGGAGGTTCTCTAGTCTGACCACTAGCTTAGACAATGGTTGCCAAAGCTACTATAGGTGGCATGGGATTCCTTTGATTTTTAAGGCATTTCTAGAAAGGGGGTAGTGTAATTTCCTTTGGCCACATATTCAGTCCTTGCATACTGCCACAATAATAATCCTTATCTCTGAATAGCATGTATCCCTGCTGGGCTGGAAGCACAAAATGTCATGAAAAGGTGCTGACGGGTGGATAAACTGATGCAACAGTTGTAAAACGCAATAAATCCCACAAGCTCTAAGTGCTGAAAAGTATTTTTTAAAAAGTGTTTTGTCTTCTACGAGCTGTCTGATACTTCATTGAAATTAATGTTCCACTCAGAGAACTCCTGGTCCCTGAACTTGTCCAGTTTTTCAGCCTCAGGGTCATGATTGCTAAGTTATTATTTTTAAAAGCTAAAGTCAACTAAAGGAGAAGTTGGTTTTATCCTTTGTTTGCAGTTTTGCCTCTATTATCACATACAGTGTCTCAGTTCTTCACTGCACTACGTTCTTGTGGGATTTTTCTATGCCCAGAGAGATTTGAATGATGACTGACATTTTTCAGTAATTCAAAGACAGATAACAGATGGCCATGATTTTCCTTTATGATCACATGAATATGAGAAGGTAAACTGATGCCAGATACATCTGTATATACTCAAGCATTATTTAAAAGTTTCAGCATTTAAAGGGAGTAATAAAGAACACATTTGGAGATCTCTTTAGAGATCACATCTGTGTGATTTCTAAAGAGATAGGAATTTATCCTACTTCCTGTATTTTAGATAAGTCTACATTCTTTGGCCTGATCTTGTTAAAAAAGCCCAATAATAATTCAAATCCTTCCTATTACTAAGTTTTGAGCCCCTGTGTCATAAAAATCTAGTAATAATCTAAATCCTTTTGCATTTTTCTGCTTATTGTGGAGATGGTCTGTACTCCAGGATGCTTTAAATTTTAAAAAACTATTCCATTATTCAAATTAAAATGTTCACAAGATGACAAGTTATGACCAATGTTTCTTCATAAGAAATAAGCTGTAGATACCTCAATTTGATTATTGCTGGCAGGGGGTTGCAGTATCCTTCTGCTTCCTTTGCCTTTTTATGTCAGTTGTATTGCACTTCTTAATTTAACTTGCAGAACTGGAAAAATCTTTCCTATTGGTCACTCAGTATAGGGCCTACTGACATATAATGCCACATCCTGAACGTTCAGGATGACTTTTCACAAGCAAAATCAGTACAAGCTGCTTATCCCTGGAGAAGAAAGACGTGCTGCTGAACAGTTGAGGTCAGTACAGATTTTGGTACTCACCTTGCTTGGAAACTTAGCTGTGCAGTGTTACTTTCCTCTTTCCCTTTATGATATGCTCCCATGCTCTGATCTCAAAATGTTTGGTTTTGAGGCCAATATCACTTTAGAACCTCTGCATATGTTCCTATTTGATTCAAACAAGGTCTACTATGACGTATTTTCAAGGAGCCAGTTTCAATAATGATCTGTTAAGAGGAGGATTTGCAGGATTCTTTTACTAAATTGATTATCTTTCTCCTTCCTCCCTCACTCCTGCTTACTGTTTCACTCCTTGCTTTAGAAGCAGGAAGAAAAGTCACTTTTTCTCTCTGCTACTTTGTCCAGAGACCAGAATAAGTACACTACATGAAAAATGTGTCTCCAAGCAAGGCTGCTTCTACATGGCTGAGAAAAATAACGTGTTTCCTAAATGGACACTCACAATAAGAGGGACTCTTTATTTACTTATTTCAGTCTCACAAAGTCTTTTTCCTCAGCAGCTCTATTCACAGTGGAAAAAATATACCATTAGGAGGTAGGAAGAAAGCTAGGAACACAGATGTGAAAGTCTAAGAAAGGCATGAGTCCTTGCAAGGAGACTGATGAGGAAAGATGTCTAGAGGCACGATATTTCAAGGAAAAGACAGTAATTACAGCAGAGAAAGGGAGAACATGGATATTTCCCAGAAAGAGGATGCAGATTCTGGAGCTGGATCACTGTGAGCAGCTTCCAGAAACGAAAAGCAATACAAATGCTCAATAGAATGTAATAAAAGAGATTAGGAAATCTACCTTTTAGTATTTCAGGATTAGGAGCGAAGACTTCATGAAGACTACTATCAGCTGTTCTGGGAATATATACAAAATTTTCTGAGATTTTCTCTTATAAAGACAGCATCTTCATTAGGAGAAAGTTGGCTACAGCGTTGTTAAAATTCAAGTCTGTAGGTCTGCCTAGAGAATTACCAACTCATAGTGGCATTAAAATCCAGTAAACTGGATTTTAAAAGAAAGACCCTATTGAAAGGTGTAGGCTTTTATAATTTAACCCAATCTAAAACCTCCAGTCCAGTGACTAGAGTTCAGTGCTTTAAGAGACTGTACATAGGGCACAAGCTCTGAGCTGTGGTAAGAGTTATGCCAATGGTTCTGCATTATCTGTACTTGAATCATTTTCCTACTTGCTCACACATAGTTTTCCTTCCACTGAGACTCTGTAAGGTGGTACTAGCTCTCCTTTGTCTTTTGCTTCTGGAGGCCACTTTAAGAAGAGAAGGGATGTACGTATTTGTGGTGCTCACAATGCATTGGTTTGGTGGGAGAATGGTGCTGCTTAACACCAATGAATGGTACCATGCAAGCTGAGCACTGATCACCATTGCCACTGAAAATCATTTAGTGTAAGTCATAGTTTTTCCTTGGCAGTACTGTCCTGCAAGGCCCTTTATGGCTGCAAGCAGGGCCATCTCCTGTAGGTTACTTCTGTGGTCAGCATGGCTTCTGTTGCCATTTTACTGCTATGTTTAAATTGTTTGCTGACTTCTGATAGACTAAAAATAATCCACGATCTGTCTAATGCAAAAGCAAACTCAGTACAAGGTCAGATTAAAGAAAAACAGTGGATTTGTCAATACTAGTTGTGTGGTTTACCTACAAAATCTACATATATTTTTGTTCTCTGCTTTGAAACCAGGACAAATATTATTTTATACTCGCATGGTAGAAGTATCTCATAGCTTAAAATATTACTGACAATTCTGTCAATGTGTTTAATGAACAAAACTTTTTGTGTGTTTCAGTTTTGTAAATACAAGCTAAATAATGGTAACTATACATTCCTTCAGTTAAAATATGTATTCTTACTTATACATGGATCACTACCAAGCCCAGTAGTGGGAAGTAACACACTTATGATGCTACTTAATAGCTTGGACAATGTGAAACTGGAACTGAAAACCTCACTTCACTGATAAACCAAGTGTAAAACCCAGCTATTGAGATTGGATGCTGTGAAGTATTTGTCTCCTTATTTTAAAATGCTCAGATAAAATGCAGTATTTCAAATGTCATAAGCAGCAATATGAAAGATAATGAAATAGCAGGTGTTTCTATTTGGCAGTCCAATCACAAATGTACATATGTGCAATTATGTAAAGTAATAGAGTGGGAAGAAAATGGAAGTATATGATGACTGCAACATCTTTATAATAGTTATTTAAAATGTACGTTTTTCAACCTTTATTGTGAGTGTCTTATCTGATGAAAACTGAAAGATACACTGGGGGGTTTTCCCCCTCGAAGCAGGTATCCCACAATTCTAGATTCAGAATTCTTTTCTCCGTAACAAAATATATTCAATGACTTGGTTTTTGAGGTGACAAAAGAAACCTGACACACTTAAACTGCAGCAACTCTGCAACTATATTTTTTGTTTATTTTTTAGTGGAAGAGTAATACGTATAATTGTTCTTTTGTTACTACCCCTTAACAAACACATGGCTCTTAGATGGTTGTTGTTTATTTCAAGGTTACTTAGCATATGTAATAGATTACTGAGTATGATGATATTAGTATGATGCATTTAAAGTTTTTCTGAAGGCTTGAATCTCCAAAATACTACATGAACCATTTGACTGGTCATACAGTAGCATTCCTAGAGTGTTAAGACCTGATATATATTTACTGACTAACAAATCATTGAAGTGGTGAGCAAGAAAGAATATTCAGAAATCAGATGAGACTGACTTATTAATTAACACCATTAGTCTGTCATTTGGAGTGAGGGATCTATATATAGTTTTTCTGTGAAGAAAGCAAAAATAAAAAAGCCCCAAACCACAGAATTCCTGCCGTGGTTAGAGCACTTCTCTAGGGTGTGGGATGACATTCAGGTCAGTTTGTTTCTACTGTTTCTACAGTCCAAATTACATGAAACCTAAAAACCAAATTACATGCTACCTAAAAGATAGCACTATATGCTGTTCACAACAATTTGGTGTGATCCACAGGCCTGCTCACAGGGCATCAGCAAGCAAAAGGTCTCATGAGATTTCAGATGCGGATCAGAGTAGTGTTTCTGGCGCCTGCAGGAGGGAGCTTCCTACAGTATTCCCATGACCTTACTCTTTCCTGCAGACATTAAATTCAGACTCAGTTGATCCTGGGATTCCTTACTCTTGACCAAGGAACTATGGTTATGCTAAATTTGAAGTTATGGAGGTGAAACAGGAACAGGGTTCCAGCTTTCTCCACCCTGCTAATCGCTGTCTTTCTTACCTCAATACTTTCCCCTCTGCATCTGGACTCTGCAGATTCTGTGCTACAACCCTGGTAAATTCCTACTCATTCTCTGGGGAAGCACATTTCACTCACCATGTTACACATTCTTTGCAAGCACAAAATATGTATCTCAATTTGCTTATTATGGAAGTCATAAACACCATGGCTTTACACATACTCTCCGTAGTGTGAGTTTTTTATTAATGCTACTGTCTCCTAATGGTGTGCTGTGCACTAGTTTTTCCTCCTGCCCACGAGAAAACCGCTTGTTTCTAAGAGATTTTTCTAATTCTGTGGCAGACAATGAAGTTGGTATTTTGCATCTGTGTTTTTTCAAAAATATTTTGAACTTTATAACTCTTGTGAGAGAATGTTTGTTTTCTGAAGCAGCTGCTCAGGAAAATAGATTTGTAGGGTAGTGGAATATAATTCTGGAGCTCATGAGCTGTAATAAACATTGCACAAAATCAGCAAGCATAGAATTAATGAAAAAGAAACGGAGCTTTTGTAGAAGGGTAAGTCTTGTGAGAAACTAAACCCACTTCTCTCAAATTTTAAGAGTTTAGTAAGAGATAATAAGGGACAGATCAATAAAGCAAAAGTAACAGCACTGGGTATGTGGCAGCATCCAGAGGCAAATCCACGTTTTCAGCAAGCAGTCCTTTATATTATTGCAATTGCATTACTTCCTCAAATGTCTTGACTCATTTTCAGAGCCCATTGACAACATCTCCACCTCAGGTTGCCACAGCATTACATAAGTCCACACTAGGGTCCATCAAGGAGGCAGTCCAGGGTGGTTGTCTGATGCCACTTTAGACTTGATATTTTCCTTTTATGGTACTTTGTTCTTTGACTGAGATGTCTTGGCTACACACCTCACAAGACCAGCCATACCTTATAAAATGACTGCTCTTGCAAAATACACACCCTCAGACATCACTTTGCCAAAGCAATCCTATCTTGTGATGCATCTTTTGCAAGCCTGTTTATATCTTGTGATAGCCCTGCTTTATGCCTAATTCTAGTAACACCATCCACAAAAACAATTACAAATTTGCACTATATCTAAAAACAGTTACAATTTACAATAATCATCTACAAGCAATTACAATGTTAACTTGCAAAAACAAATACCTAGCAAAAGCCAACTATTACATATCTGATTATAACAGTCTGAATGAGGTGGTTTGGAAACTCTTTCTTCACTGTTATTTATTGTTATGACAGATCAGGATTTCATCACAGTTTGTAGCTTTCAGCTCTCAGAGGGAAGGGAAGGTACCTAAAACACAGATTTTAAAAGGGGTGAACACACATCTGAAATGGAGATGAAATATAAAGACCTGTTACTGACTGCAGTAGATGGCTGTTGGAGTTAATGAAAGGGTTGTATGTAATCTTTTGAGTCTGGTCATAAAAGAAATAGCAGAAATTCATGGTAGGATAGTAGCCTTGGAAAGACCAGAGCTTTCCAACTTAAGGCAGGGGTATAGTGTTTATGGTGCAATAGATTGCAAAGATACAAGAATAGTACAAAAACGTTTTTCTGCCAAAATGACTTCAAGAAGTGTATGATAAAATTAATTTTAAACATGTTGGGATCATGCCAGATTTGGATGTTGATCAAACTTCTGTCATTCTGTTATTAGTTGCAGGGGTTTGATAGCTGGGAGTTTATTGGAATTATGCCAGAATGGAATTTATCTCATGAAGATCAGAAAATAAGTGTACTGCCAGGTACATCTGCAGATGTGATAGCTAACATTTCTCCAAATTCACATAAAATACAGAAGATATTGATAGCTTCAGACGTATCTTTGATAAATAATAACAGCCATTAAAGACTGGCTCGCTGTAAATAAAGAAAAAACAGAGGTAAGTATCTCAGCTGCAAAATAACAACTCACACATTAGAGGTGAGCTTCATAAAGTCGAATGAATGAAGTTAAACACATTGGAAAGTAATTAGATCAAATATACAAAATAGCTAGAACCCGTGTATTAAACAAAGGAGAAAGCCAGGGACTAGCCAAAGTCTTCAGAAATGCAAAAGGATTTTCACAGTTTACTGGACTTAATTTTTAACTCTTACATACATGGAAGAATTAAGTGTAAGAATGGCTGAAAATTTGGTCTAACTTTGAAAACAAATAACCCAAAAACCTCAATGTTCTTTAACTTCACCAATAAAAAATAAAAGGTCAAGAAACAAAAAATAGCATCCTGTGAAACTAGAGATTTGGAAAATTCTAGGCAGAGCCCTTAAACTTGGTTTTCAATTTTCATCTAGGGTAATAGAATTTATAATAAGAGGTAAACTAAACACTGGCAGAGGAAAGGCTAGAATGTGAAAACTGCTTCCACTAGGATGGAAATGAAACTCGAATGAATATTTTCAAACCAGATTATCCAATCATTTCCCTTGAATAATGAAAAAAGTGTCCCATGTTCCGTCACCTGTGTACCAAGTTTCATTGTAAGTGGTAGAATTTTAAAAAAACAGAACCCACACTTCATGGATTAAGCAAAGATAACACATCAGAAAATAATTTGAATCAGTTATTTGGGAATATATTTTGTAAAGGCTTTAAAGCGGTTGAAGAGGAAATTGCATTGGCCTTCCTCTGAAAAGAAAATTATCAGTTTGGAGGAAAGTTGCAGAGATTCACAGATGAGTCTTTGGACCAATATAATTTAATATTTTTCATTAAAGTCTTTAGCAGAAGAGAGCTAATGAGGCTGCTGACAAAACAAAGTTGTTCAACATTATCAAAAAGAGGGATGAAAATCTGGGTCAACTTGTGAAGTAGCCTGCACAGTATGAGATGAAATTTAATAGTACAGCTGCTTAGTGCTATCCTTAGGGAGTGGTAATAAGAAAATTCATTATTAATTGAAAACTGTTTATTTGGAAATGACAAAAGATTAGGGGTATTAAGTGTAACAGTTGATAACAGAAAAAGTACAAGTCAAGAGTTATGAAAAAAGATGTTTCCAAGGAAAGGGATGATGAGATCCCAGGATTCCTTGCTAGCATGCCATATTCTTTTACAATAGGAATGTTTCTAATTCAGTGTTTAGGAAAAGGGATACAGGCCAGGGTCAATATGCAGCCTGTTGTGAGCAAAAATGAAATAAACTGTGGTTTGCTTGCCATAGCAAAATGAAAGCATGATCTCTAGAAAGGGAAAAGGACTAGTTTAGCTATATAACAATACTGATAAAATACCAAATAAAGTGACTACAAAGTGACTACATTAAAATTTCGAAAACCAGGAAAAATGTTCAACTATCAGAAATAGTGGGAAGTTTGGGAAAAAATCCTATAAGGGTAGTGGAACTTGACAGTCTAAGTACTTTTAAGGCACTTTGATGTTCTTGTCACCAAGGAGAAAGTATAAAAAGCTTTCTAAATGTGATGTAACACCACAAGCAGTTTTCTTTCAGCCTTTGCATCTCTTAAGTGATTTGAGCTTTATTGAATACCTAAATATTCTCCTTAGAGCATCACCCACTTGTTTCTATATTTACATATATTCTTTAATGGTCATTTACTTACTAGCTTCTTGGTGCTTGTGGATAGATTACTTTTATTGCCCCATAAAATTTAATCCAGAAAGTTGGCAAGCAAACCAAATGGGCTGGACTAACTTTATGAGTGGTCTTGAATCTTCTTTATCTTTTCAATTTTTCATATTTCCCTACTCCTTGTTTTTCAGTGAGATTCTTCTCACCTTTCCTTACACTCATCCGGTTGCCATGATGACACATTAACACTTCCATTTTCCTCACCTCTTCCTAACAAATCAGGAGTGAAATTGTTAAAGCCTCAGGTTTTGCAGATTTCATGCTGAAGGGAACCCAGGCACCTTACAGCTTAAAGCAGTGGTTTTTAGCCTGTTTGAAGTCATAATCTATGTAGTCATAGTTTATGCCAGTTCATACCTGGTTTAAAAAATTAATCAAAAATTAAAATTTTAAATAGGAACATTTTGAAATTTATTTTGCAAGCAATCCTTCTGTTTTCAAAAAACTGTGATGTGCATCAAGTCTGTATGAACTTGAGGCAGTTTTTCTACAGTAGTTTGAGATTCATAAACCTACACTACATGTTACCCCTAGATCATTCCGAGATAAGTCAAAGGGAGTAAGGTTTTCAAACATCACTGAAGCTTAGTATAAATCCATGAGAGATGGGATCTTGACCCTTGTGCAAGTGATATTCAGAACCTAAAGAGTCTCAGGGTGATGACCATTATACTATATGAATAGTCCTAACAGATATGCCTATCCCATAAGGCATTTTTAAAACTAATCTCCTTTAGACTCCTTTAGAAATGCCATAAGACATTTTAAAAACTAATCTCCTTTAGACTAATACTCCTTTAGAGTATAATTCTTAGCTTGTGTTTTTTGGGTTGCAGTACCAATCCAAGACCTTTGAAATACTTGGCAGAACACTGTTTTGGTTCAGAGAGATAGGGCTGCAGCGATTGACAAGAATTATGTTTGAGTAGTGCAGTCTGTCTATCTTGAGATACTGAACTAACAAAGAAAAATATGGGCAAAGAGATTAAAGGGAGTTAAGAGCTACAAAAATTTTGATTAATTTTTCAGAGAGCACAAAAGATTTATCCTGGCCACCCACAACCATTTAGTTTGGTGGATAACATTTAGTTTTTATTTATATGGATGAAAATATATCTCCCTCAAAAAGCTGTGGTTCTCCCATACTTTGCAGCATAATTTTAAAAGCAATAAACATGCTGACAGAGCTTCACAGAATCACAGAAGTAACTAGGTTGGAAAAGACCTTTGAGATCATCAAGTCCAACCTATAACCTAACACAACCTTTTCAACTAAACCATGACACTGAGGTTAGATGCTGAAAGCAATGATGTAGAGAAATAATCAGCGTTTAGAAAGAGGAAATTACAAAAGAAAATAAATTTGTTTTCCACTATTTTATTATAAGCTACTGTATCTCAGATGTATATGGCCATGATTACATTTAAATTTGGGTTGAATTTTTTTTCATGCCTTAGCCATATGCAGGGTTTTTTATTCTAGGAAGAGTACTTATATGTATTTTGAATTTTTCACAAGCACTTCTTACAGACATTTTGCTAATAATACACTGGCTTAAACTTCATAAGTGTTACTATAAATCTTTACTGATATACCATACTAATCTCTGTAAGTTCATGGCCTTTAGACAATGAATTTGTTACCAGTCTAATGGTGAAAAACAGCACCATTATATTCTAGTGCTACTTAGAATATTGAATCAGGATAGTATGTTGACACATGCTTGAAACCATTGAATAATTAGAATTCTGCTGGTGTGAATGTCATTTATTCTGAAAATCTAGAATAGTTTCTGGGAATCTCACTTTCTGGCCTAATATACCACCTGAAGATCCCAACGAAGCATTTCCTTCATACTGAGATTTGCAAGTTTTCCTCATGCTGCCAGCAGCCTGTATTAACTGCAACTCTGAGTATCATCTAAAGTGAATGGGAACTTTGCTATTGGCTTGGGTGGTCAAAATACAGAACAAAACACAGAGAAGAAAACTTTAGAAATGTCTTACTCTGCTGCATGTTATCCTAGTGGTTTTTGATTCAAAGAGAGCAGCTTTTTCATAGCTTAGGTCTTTTTGAGAATTGCAAAAGTGAAAGCTAAGTTGTTTTTGACTTTGTAGAAGTGTGCTCAGCCTCAGTAGTAACCACTAACTCAATAGAGTTTTGGAATAAACCTTTCCTAGGAGTGAAGTTAATGCAGAGTGCAGTTGATGAGTGCAGTTAATGCACTAACTCTGCATTAGTTTAGTTTAATAAACTATGTGGTTGAATAGCATATTCTTGCATGTTACAGAGCTGTTTATGATAATGTAGTGATAGCGAACTAGCTATTTAGAAACAATATTCTGTCATTGGTTTCTAGAAAATATATTCCAAAATACATTCCTTATTTTAGTTGGTATTCTTTTAATAGAAACTCCAACTGGAAAAAGTTTGGGTTGGTGTGTTGTTGGTTTGTTCGTTTGTTTGTTTGGTTGGTTGGTTGGTTGGTTTTGGTTTGGTTTGGTCTGGTTTGGGTTTTTGATGAGCAGAAATATAAATAAGTATTAGTTTTGTTTGGAATTTGCTCTCCTCCTGAATCAAGATTCAAAAAACATTTGAAGACACTAAGTTGTTCAGGCTGTAAAAACAATAACTCTAAAAATACATTGGTTTTCTTTGCCCTCTTTCTTTCTTGTCTTTAAACTGAAACTTGATGTGCTGGTTTTTCTAGGAAACAGGGAAGACCTGCTTCTTACTTTTCAGTATATTTTTTTCCCCTGAAATCGGTTGGAAGTTTTCTTGGCTTTTACAGTCCTTCATTATGTTATTGGAAAAGGGAGGTTACCTTTCTTTAAGCTGATTGATATCTTGTTCAAAAGTAAGAATGGGATCCTGCTATTTGCATTGGTTCATATGAAGACAAATTGGACAAGATTACAATTATTGCTACCAAGTACTTGGAAAATGTATTCACAAAAGTGAATGTAAACAATTTGTGAAGAAAGATACAGACAACAAATATTTCAACTTCAAGAGTGGTGCATCAAATTTAACAGCTGCAATTGGACAAGGAGGACATGTGGTATCCTGTCATGATTTTATCTGATCTGACAGCCTTTAACTAAGTCTATGAAAACTTTTTTGACTTTTTTGTCCTTTACTATTCATGAAAATTAATTTTAAAAGGGAGCAGGAAAAGAAGTTAGTTTGGGTTCTTACTTAAGGAGAATATTTGAATAATAATAGATGGTAATGTGGGTCTGGGCACTGCATTTCCTTTTTTCATTGGTTTCTTTCAGTAGAGAATGAACATATATTTAGAAATAAATTCAGCTTTCAACTTACAAGTATTAGTCTCAATGTTCTTCCAATCTTGATTCAAAGGGAAAAGTATGGTAAGACATTGACAGAAATTTTGTGACAATATATGTATACATGTTCATTAATTTTACATTGCCTTGTTTGAAAACAACGCAGGAGAATATCCTTAGCCAATAAATATTAGTTTTGCTTAAAGGCTTCAGCTTCTATGAGTGTTTGAGGGAAAGAAATAAGGTGGAATCTAGGACTGTGACTTGACCTTTTAAGCTTGCTCTCTGTGAGGCTTTTGGCATTTTTACCTCCTGTCCAGGGTTTGGGTTCATTGTTCTATTAAATAAAAGGTCTGATTTTCTCTGCTCATTAATCGGGTCATGTAGCTACTGATTTTTGCTTAATCATTTTTACTTTGTGCTTTGCTCCATTCTTGTTTAGGGAGGGGTAGTAAACAGCAGCTCAGTTGTAGGGACTGGCAGATTATTTAAGATCTTCCTGAAAGAAAATAATAATACCTGGTTCAGTGGGAACATACATGTAGGATATAATACCTTTTTGTATGCAACTGCACTGCAAAATGCAAACATAATAATAAAGAAAAAAACAATGGGTTAGTTACTTCTTTGATATATGCTTCGTCTATTCTTTCACTATACCTGTAACATAATGGAGTCAGTAAAAATGTTAAGCTCATCCTGAAATTTTTCAAAAGCCCTAATCACAGCTGTTAGTTCTACCAACTGTGAAGAACCATGAGTTACTTCTACATCTTGTAGCCATTGTTCATTACTTTGCCACACTATTACAGACCACCCAGTCTTTCCAGAGTCATCTGTGAATACCATGCAGGCATTGGCAATTGGAATTGGGAAACAGTAAGAGTATTCAATAAAATTCAACTGTAATAGGCTGCTCAGCAAAGTATGAGAAGGCAAATAAACATTTAATTGATCAGAAGACCCTTGCAGGGCAACCTGAAAAACCAGTGAGCGTTACCACAGCCAATCTAAACAGTCTTGTGNCATCCTGAAATTTTTCAAAAGCCCTAATCACAGCTGTTAGTTCTACCAACTGTGAAGAACCATGAGTTACTTCTACATCTTGTAGCCATTGTTCATTACTTTGCCACACTATTACAGACCACCCAGTCTTTCCAGAGTCATCTGTGAATACCATGCAGGCATTGGCAATTGGAATTGGGAAACAGTAAGAGTATTCAATAAAATTCAACTGTAATAGGCTGCTCAGCAAAGTATGAGAAGGCAAATAAACATTTAATTGATCAGAAGACCCTTGCAGGGCAACCTGAAAAACCAGTGAGCGTTACCACAGCCAATCTAAACAGTCTTGTGTCATGGGTAAGTAGATAACAGAGGGAACAGCACTGTCAAGTTGCAGCAGGTGCTATGACCTCTCTGTATTGACAGTGAAATCAGGTCTGTGTGGGAAACAATGGTTTTTCCAAATTGATGTGGCAAAAAAATCCACTCTAAAATAACAAAGGGGTCCTTTGAACATCATCCCATTGGGCCAACAAAGCGTACAGCTGATAAGGAGCATTGATTGATAAGATAGAAATTGATACGGATACCATCAACTTTTCTACAAGCCTGTCAAGCACTTAACATCTGTGTGATCTGTTCTAACGCTCGTGTTGCTCTGGGTGTCAGGATGTGGGGGGAAGAGTGGTGATAAGTTCAAGGTCCCTTTCCAATAACTGGAAAAGGGGATGTCTTGGTTTAGGGCAATTTTGGGAGAAAATCTTCTGAAGGGGTTTCCTCTAGAAAACAAATTCAAGCAGCCCCTCTCTCAAATGGTTTGGGAAAAAGATTTTTTTGGAGAAAAGTGGAAAAAACTGTTTATTTAACAAGCAAAGGATTCACCAGCATGAAAAGAAAATTGAACAATATTAAACAATAAAACTCTTGCTGCTCTAAAAGAGATGACAAACTCAGAGACCCTCAGGCTGTTACCAATTTTTCTGGTGCTGGAAATGTTGCGGCCTAGGCTCAGCCTGGTGGGCCACAGGTGTGTGAGGTCCAGTCCTTTTCTGGGTGTTCAGTCCAGAGCAGGTTTAAACAGGTTCTAAAGAAAAAGAAGGAACTGTAGTTTAAAGAACTTCTTTGTCTCAGCTAGCTAAAACTAACTAAAAAACAAAGGAGAACTTTGTCTCACTGCAGACACACTGTCTTGAAGAAGAAGGAATGTGGAGGAAAAAAGAACAAAGTGTGAAAACCAACTGCGGGCTTTTTTGTCTCTCTCTTTTGCTTTTAGAATTAATTTTAAAGGTGCAAAAATTTATTTTTTAATCTACATAGACAAATGGGGATAACAAGCCTCATAAAGTCAACTTAGAACATTCTACTCGTTATTCTTATATTGTCACATTACTACTAAAATTAATATCTGTTCTAACTTTACAAACACATACATTATACATACATATATAGTATAAAGCTATATACAGACAACGGCAGTAACACTTAACAAGCAGTGATATTTACACATAGTTTTCACTTAACAATTAGTTTTTTTGAGGTACACATTGTGCTGTCTCATCTTTTTGCATTATTTACTATGTGCAGCTTGGTTTCTGAGCAAAAAAACCTTTATGGATGGGTTTGTACTTGAGGCAGAATTAATCTAAACTGTTTTTTCTAGTAAACTTTTGACATGTACTACTGGGATTTTGTCTCTATTTAATCTGTACAGGGGTTTAGATTGGGCGGGCTTTGTTCACTTGGTGGAACTTTGGGTGTTACCTAGTTAAAACCACTAACCAGGTGTTTTTTGTAAGATGTTGTTTCTAATTTTTGAAAGATTTCTTACTTAATGTTTTTAAGGTGGTTTTTAACAGTCTGTTGTACTTCTTCACTTTATCTGTAGCTGGTGCATGGTAGGGGATATGAAACACTCACTTAATGTTATGTTCTTTAGCCCAGCTGTTGATAAGGTTGTTTTTGAAATGAGTTTCATTTTTTGACTCAATTTTTTTAGGGGTACTGTGTTTTTAAAGGACTTGCTTTTTAAGGTTTAAAATGGTGTTATGGGCTGTAGCACGAGGTACAGGGTAGATTTCTAACTATTTCATGGTGGTTTTTACTATTGTGAGCACATAGTGCTTACAGTATAGTAAACAGTAATTCAAATATAAGTATAAATAAGTATAAAAAAATTATTTGTTTGGTCTGTTTGATGATAGTACATGTTTCACAGTCATGGATAACTTGAGAAATACTGTTTATGGTTAAATCTACTTTTGTAGATTTGTAGTCTTGTATCTACTTATAGGTGGGATCTTTACTCTGATGGTTTGAGGTATCATGAGTTTATTTAGCTAGGAACAACTTTTTTTTTGTGTTGCTAATCTCAGTCTATTTTTGACACTTCTATTTTTGTAGTTTGATCAACTTCCTCGATGTTTTGGTGCTCTTTATTAGCTGTGTTTTTGGGAACATGAGCATTCACGTGACGGACTTTCATAGGAAGTTTTTTACTTTGGTAACCATATCTGTCTATTTATTAGCAGCTTAAATTGGTTTTCTTCTATGTTGTTAATTAGCTTTTTTCTAAGTTTCTAGCTATCTTTACAGAGTATTGGTTACTATTTATGAGTCAGTGTAGAGGTAGAGCTTTGGCTACTTCTCTCTTCCAGCAATGTCTAGGGCCAGTTGAAGGGTTTTGAGTTCAGTGAGTTAGCTTGATCTGCTTTCTCTTTTAGTAGTTTGTTTGACTTGTCATGTGGGGTTCTATATGGCTGGTTTTTACTTTTGTTTCATCTTTAAGATGGGGTAAGAACTATTAGTGAAAAGAGCATAATGTGTTTTTTCTGCTGGTATTTGCTTGTAGGGTGGAGTTTCTTTAGCTCCATGTTACTTTTTGTTCTTGTTGTTAATGAAACCAAAGTTTTTATTTTTTGGTTAGTTTGTAATTATCTCTAAAATTCTAGGGTGATTGAGTTTTCCTATACCGTCATGCTGTATGATGAGGTCAATCTACTTGTTCTATGTGGTACTGGTGGCATGGTGGATAGAGGGAACCTTTGTTTTGAACATCTACCCTAGCACTGGTAGTCAGGGTGCCAGGAGGAGTTGTGTTTCAGTGTTGATTACTTCTGAGGCAGCTTGGACATCTTTATATGGTGGTAATTTTTTTTTTTCTGTTGGTGTGTAGTTGATTTTAGACTTTCCATAGCTTTGACTCTAAAATTCTAGTGGTTGATTTTGAGTTTTACTAGGCACTTTTTGTTAAAGGCTCTAGGATAGACTATGGCTTCTGGTTGCAGAGTAGAGTATGTTTTTTATATTTGGTTTTCTTTTGACTGGGTCAAGGGTTACAGTATGAGTGATTTCTTGCTTGATTTGGGTAAAGGTTTGTTGCTGCTTAAGGTCTTAGTGGAAAGTGGTTTTTTGTGTGGGTGACTTGGTAAAGAGGGTTCACAATCTGGTTGTACTTAGGAATGTGTATTCTTTAAAAGTTTATTCCACTTAGGAAAGTTTGTGTTTCTTTTTTGTTGGTTGGTGGAGACATTGCTGTGATTTTGTTGATGACATTGATGGGAATTTGACGCTGTTCGTTTTGTTACTTTATTTTCGGAATTGGATTTTATGAGTCACTCTTTTAACTTTGTTCTTTTTGATGGCGAAACTGGTTTTTAGGAGAATCTGGATGATTTCCTCTTCTTTCTCAAACACTTCTGCCGTCATGTTTTTTCACACAATGATGTCATTGATGTACTGTAGATGTTCTGGAGCTTCACTTTTTTCTACTGTAGTCGGATCAGTTTATGGCAGACGGTGGGGTTGTGTTTTTACTCTTGGGGTAGTTGGTTTTAGCTGTTCTGCACGCTTCTCTACCTGAAGGCAAACTGAAGCTTGCATTTTGTTGCTAAAGCAATGGAGAAAAATGCATTGGTAATGTCAAAAGTGGTGTGCTATTTCACTGCTTTGGACTCTAGCTTGTACTGAAGCTTTAACATGTCTGGCACAGCAGCACTTAATGTTGGAGTTTCTTCATTCAAGGCATGACAGTTTACAGTCAATTTCTATTTTTTTTTAGATTTTGTGCACAGGCTAAATGGGAC
>VWZP01007738.1:339534-399968 GCA_013396995.1 Dicaeum eximium | reverse complement strand
GAAGGACAGGCAGCCCTGGGAGCAGAAGGACAGGCAGATCTGGAGCCTGGGGACAGGAAGGACAGGCAGCCCTGGGAGCAGAAGGACAGGCAGATCTGGAGCCTGGGGACAGGAAGGACAGGCAGCTCTGGGGGTAGGAGGACAGGCAGCGCTGGGAGCAGAAGGACAGGCAGCTCTGGAGCCCTGGGAGCAGGAAGAACAGGCAGCTCTGGAGCCCTGGCTCTGCTGAGAGGATTTCAGCCTGACCAGGGTGAGATTCCCTCCAGGGCAGGTGAGGGGAGGCAGAGGGGTGAGGAGAGCATTCCCCAGAGCACAGATCCCATGGGACGGTCTCTGCCCAAGCCTGAACAGGGAGGATCCCTTTTTCCTCAGCCAAGCCATGTGCAGCTCCATCCAACGCCAGCATCTGGGGCAGAGTGGGTGCCCCAGCCCCACTGATTTCCCTATTAAACATCGGGGCAGAGCCCCACGGGGTGTCCTGGGTGTCTCAGCACATCAGGCACAGCTCCACGGGGTGCCAGGACTCGTTTTGCCATCTGATAGCAACAGGGAGGGTGACTGGGAATTCATTGCAGTGCTTTGAGATCCTCACTACAAACAAATCACCTGGACCAAAAAAACCCCAACAACAAACAGTCATAAACCTGCCTGTGTCCAGGATTCTCTGCTCAGATGGAACTTGTCCTGCTCACTTCCTATAAAACTGTTTTACACTTTCTACCAATGCGTTTTTTAATATCAGTGTTGTTATTTTTTATTTCTTTTTGGTAGCTATTAAAATACCCAAATAGCTTTTAAAAGTTTCTCTGGGGACTTGCCCTTCCAACTCATTTATCTTAATTTCTAAGATGGAGACAAACTTCTTATTTATGTTTCAAAGATGACATGACATCAAAGAGTTTGAATATTAAATGCCTTAATTACAGATGAAGGCTGATAAAACGAGATCACCTCTGGAGTTTTATTAAACAGGAATTGCAACTACATTCACAGAGATTTAGGACTACACCAACCTAACCCCAAGTAGCAAAAGATTATTTTTGGAGAGGGAGAATAACATTTTTCTCACTTGTATAACTCCAGTGTACAACTGCAAATTGCTACCTACAAAACCAACACTCTGAAATTATCCATCACACACTGACCATGTTGCTTTTCTTGCTGGGTTCTGAGTGGGTTTGTGAGTTTAAGAAGATTTTTGGCACAACCAGAGTGTCACAGGCAGAATTCAGAGATGTATTTCCCCAGGGTAAAAATGCAGGTTAAAAATGAGGCTTCATCTGCTTTTCTCTGACCCTTATTTTACCCTCACTCAGTGGCTGCCCCGAGTGCTTCGAGTTTGACAGAATTTTAGCTGCTGGAACTGCAAGGGGACACCAGAGGAAAAACTGGTGCCAGCTCCCAGGACTGCAAACACTGATTTTCAGTGGAGGTAACACCACGAGGAAACATCTGTGATTTCCCTTGCTTGTGTGAGACTCCTTAAATCAGCTGGGGGGTCGTTCTTCACTTAGGACAAAACTTTCTGTCAGGAGAGGACTGAGGGGAATCATATTAGTGGTGGGGGCTTGGGTTTTGTAAGCCCCAGATGACAAGCACCCATGAGTAATTAGCAGAGTCCGTCAATCTTCACATTGCACCGGATTAATCATTTGGGGGTTTGGTTTGTGCAGTCCTGAGCATGAAACCAGCACTAAAGGAGTCTCCTCAGGGCAGCAGTCTGGGTGTTTAAGAGGCTTTGATTATGTGCACATCACTCTTTTACAGCAAAAGTACTTACAAAACTCCCAGAGTAATTTCCACTCAGAACCTGGAGATTTCCAAGGATCCCATCCAAAACACTGCAGGATCAGGCTTTGTACCTGCCCTTCCTGGTGCTAGGTAAGTTATAATTGTACCCCTTTTAACTTAATGAAGTTTTGGCAGGGAGAGTTTAGAACAGACTCATTTTCCAGTGAGTTCAGCCTCAGGTGTGCCCGGGTCTGTCAGGGGAAGGGAGAGCAAACATCCCACAGCACGTGCACAGCACAGAAATCCACTGGTGGGACCCTGGGTGCTGAGAATTTCAGACTTTCTGTGACCCCCAGGAGAACACTGCATTGAACCTGAGGCCGTGGAGAAGGCTTCCAAAATTAAATTATAGCACTGGGACTGTGGGTGTGGAGCTTAAGTAGAAGTGTGTGATATCACAGGGTGGAAAATTCAGAGTTTAAGGTTTTAGAATATAGCAATATATATAGAGAGCAAGATGGAGGCTTTAGGGTGGTGACTGGTTGTTCTTCTTCACCTTCTTCTTCATGGGTTTGGGTGGTGTTGTGTGATTGGACAGAAACGTCCACATTGAGGGGCAGGGGTGATTAGTTATTGGGTTAAAAGTAAAAATAATTTAGGTGTCATTTCTTAATTGGACAGTTTAGCCTTAAAAGACCTTGTACAGAGAGACGGAGCTGTTTTGTAGGTTGTTAGTGAAATGCTGCAGAACTCACGACTTGTAATACTGTAAAGTAAATAAGAAATTATAAACATTTGAGTCTGAACACAAAATACCGTCTGGAGTGCCTTTCATCCCGACCCTGACAAGGAAGAAAGGGAGATAAAAACGCGATAATCCATGACAACTGAAACCTTCAAACTCTTGAAGATCACAAAGGATCTTCACAAAGACCTCACAAAGGATTGGGAGGTCTTGGACCAAAAAATAAAAGTCACTTTTCCTGCTTTCTAATGATTTGGGTTGTCCCTTTTGCAGGTGGTACCGCAAGGACTGAGCTCTGAGCTGCTCTGATGGGGTGACCACGTGTCAAGGAAAGGGAATGGAACTGGGAAGGGGCTGAGGGAGCTGGGAAGGGGCTGAGGGAGCTGGGAAGGGGCTGAGGGAGCTGGGAGGGGGCTCAGCCTGGAGAAAAGGAGGCTCAGGGGGGCCCTTGTGGTTCTGCACAGCTCCTGACAGGAGGGGACAGCCAGGAGGTGCCAGTGTCTTCTACAAGTAAAAAGTGACAGGACAAGAGGAAACATCCCCAGGCTGTGCCAGGGAAGGTTTAGATTGGATTTTGCCAACAATTCCTTCATGGAAAGGGTTGTCCAGCTCTGGAATGGTGCTGGAGTTGCCCAAAATGAAAAGCTGAGCAGTTTGTGGCACTCAGAGACAGTTCAGTGGTGGGGTTGGCAGTGCTGGGTTAGAGGTTGGACTTGATGGTCTTAAGGGGTTTTTTGCAACCTAAATGATTCCATAATTCTGTGATTCTGGAAAAGGTTTCAAAGCACAGAACCCCAGATTACAGAGGCAGTAATAGATGGCTTGAACTGCCCAATTGCCATCAGCATTTTAAGATTTGAAAATCCTCGTTTTGTTTTCCCTGCTTTTGGCTGAGGTCAGAAGCTGAAGTTTCACTGACCTTTCCTGATGCCTGAGTGTGAAATTCCTGCTCTGTTAGCATTGTCCCAAAAAAGCCAAACCACTGAGGAAGTTTTTTCCTGTACTGGCTCTCTCATTCTGCACTTCACACAGTAGCAAGAGCGTTTCAGCAAGGAACCTGGATGTAAGGCTTAGTTTTAACTTGCTGGTGACTAATTTTAACCACATTTGATGATAACAATTACTTTCAGCACATATTATCCCATATTTATGAGCTTAATGAGTTGCTATCCATTCCTTCTATTTTAAGGTAGCTATGAAGTCACCTTTCATTGATATAATTTTTTTTTCTTCAAAACCCAGAGATGTTTGGGAAGATTCATCATGATTGAATCCCCAGGTGAGCAGCTCTGGGAATGCTGGGTGAGTTATACTAAAAACAACAAGAGATGACAACCACCAGTGTGTTTCCCTTCTGGGAAGAGCCCAGCTTTCCAGTGAAGCTTTTTCTCCTCGTACAGCAGCACATTTGGGTAGGGCTGGATGGTGCAAAACTCTTTAAAGCTGCCTGGGCACAGGCATGAAAACACTTTGGGATCTCTCTTCCAAAAAACAAGCCAAGTCCTGGCTGGCTCAGCAACAGTCCTGACCCTTTTCTTTCTCTTCTTGCCATGGGGTTTCTTTTCCTGCACGTTTAAGAATTCCTTTGTCCTTCAAGGTGAAGGAGATGAGGATGGGGATCACAGGGACTGGTGCTGCCCTGTCCAGGGGAGCAGAGCTGCTGCCAGCTCCCTCTCTCCTGCAGCTGTGGCATCTCCAGGGACAGGCAGTGGCACATCCCAGGAATGTCCAGCCCCACTGCCCCTGGCACATCCCACCTCGTGCTGCACTAAATGGCTCCAGCCCGAGTAATCCCGTTCCAATTGCAATTTGCATAATTGCCTCCTGCTTTCAGATCTCCTGCAGTTCCTTTAGGTTAAGTCTTGTCTCCTTATCCAAGGTGGTTGCTTAATGCTGCAACTTGCTTGGAAACGGCAACATCTTCTCCTCCCCGAGCCAGCTGCACTTCCAAGGGTGGGGACACGTGTGCCAGCACACTCCAAAATTAAGGTGTTTTGGAAAGAAAGCACTACAGGCTTGCTATCAACATGCACAGCAATAAATCAGGGCCAGCATCTCCTCCCCACAGGTCCCAGGGCGAGTCAGAGGTGCCAGTGCTCCTGAGGGAGCTCTGAGTTTGCTGTCCTTGTCACTGGGGGCTGTGACAGCCTGGATTTGAGTCCAGGCTCTGGACTCTTGCCTGGGTGGGCAGCAGGAGTTCTGGGAGCTTCGAATTTGTGTCAAAAATCTGAGCAAGGCAGCGATGAGTGCCCCAGGTGTGATCACAGCCCTTGGCAGTGCCAGTCTGGCCGCGAGGTCAGAGCTGGAAAGAGCTGGAGCTGAGCTGATCCAGCACCTTCCGTGCCCACTGGCACCCAGAACATTCCATCTGGGATCCATTTCAGGGCAGTTCAGCTCTGGGGTGTCCCTGAACCAAGCAGGTTCCTTGGTGATGAGGATGGAATCCTCTTTCTGCCTGGCATCAGAGGGATGTGATTTTTAGCTGGCAGTAGCCGAGGGCTCGGGGCTGAGACAGCCTGGACACAAACCCTCCCTGCGTGGGGGAATGTCACCTCTGTGTGCTGGCATTTGCAAAGCAAACATCCCACAAGGAAGGGTGTGGCAGAGAAAAGGAGGTGCCCTGGGTGCAGGAAATTATTCTGATTATTCTTTCCTGGCTGCCTGGCGTGGTGCTGTCCCTTGAGAGGTTTGCAGCAAGGCAGGAGCATCAGCCATTTTTACCATTTTTATTCTATTTACCAGCTATTGATCAAATCTGCTCCACAAGCAGCACAAGCAAAGGCACATTTGGTGTGTTGGCCTGGGAACCTCACAGGAGACAAATCCATGAATATAAAAAACTTTAAAATAATGCCCTCCCTTTATAGAAAACAACACCACCACCACCACAGAAGATGCCTGTGAGGGTAAAACAATGTTATGTGGAGTTTTTATGCCAGTGCTTGGTTCTCATCTACCTTGCACTCCACCTGGTTGTGCTGTTGACCACGAAGCCCCAGCCTGTGAGGTTATCTGGAAAACAGGAAATAGCTTGTGACTAATTCTATCTCCTGTGCTGTGAGTCAGAAATCTTGGCGACAAGGAAAAAAAGAATGGGGGAAAAAAAAGAGTAGACAAAAAAAAAAAAGTTTTCTGGCCCAGAGAAAGGCAAAAAGAGAAATTATTTTCCTTTTCCCCTTTAGAGCCTTGTGTAAGGCTGCTCAATGTTAAAGACAGGTGTCCCACGGCTGGCACAAGAAGCCACAAATGACATTCTGAGCTGTGTGATTGCTTTTGGTTCAGCTAATTTGACTAATTAATAGATAAATACCACCTCAATGTGTTGATTTCATCATTCTTTAAAACGTGCTTCTGGAGCAGGAGGGTTTGTGCCAGGTTTTATTTACCCAAGATCTCTCCAGGAGGAAAAAAAAAGGAAAGAAAAAAAAAAGAAGAAACAAGCTCTCTTTCAAGTCCTGCTTGCTCAAGTTTTGATTCAGATTTAAGTTTGTCTTCTCCAGCCTTGCAATTCTCTTTTTTTAAATTTCCCTTTTTTTACAAGAATTGTTACAAGAGCAAAGCTTTCTATTTTCTATGAGGGGAGACTCCCACTCTGGTTTTTTACTCACCTATCTGAATTATTAGACAAACTCAGCAACATTTTTGAAGGAGAGCCAGAGAGCCCTCAAGTGTGTGAACTGGGAGAATTGTGTGCTGCAGCTCTGGATCATTGAGGACAAACCCCCTGTTTTGTAAGATAATCACCCAATATCTCAGCTGCCACTTGGCATTACTGAAATCTCCTCCTCAACAGGATTTTCATCCCTATTTGCAGTTCTGTCGTCTGCTGGGGAGATGCTTGGGATCATCCCAAGGGAGATGCCAAAGTTGTTTATGAGCAGAGCCCGGTGCCATTTCTGTGCTGCTGGAATCTCCTGCCCCTGCAAACCCCCCAGACTGAGGAGGGTTCCCCTCCAGGTCTCCCAGGTTCCTTTCACAGCTCTGCCAAGGATGTGGGGTGACTTCAGTGAAATCAATCAACTTTTAGTGCCCCAGCAGTGCAGGGCATACATTTCCTGGGGAGGGGGAGGTGAAGGCTCCTTCTGAAGCTTTGCAAAGTGCTCTAAAATACCGAGGCAGAGGCAGCAGAGAAATGCAAAGAGCTCTGGTTTTTTGTGATCTCAGAGGCAGCACATCACTCTGAAGTGTGCAAAGAGACATTTGACATTTGGGCTGAGAGCAGAGCTGTGCTGGCAGGGTCCTTATTCTCCAGCTCATTCTCCAGATGGATGCAGAACACAAAACCCTCCTGTGGAAAGGCCGAGGATTATCCCAGAACAACGGGGCACAGCCTTTCCCTTTGGGAAAGCACCAATGCTGCCTAAATGCAGAATTCTCTGCCTCGGTCTCAGCCCTTGATTCATCTCCCACTGCAGGAGAGTTTTGGGATATCACCAAATCCCAAGATTTGCCATCCCCAGGCAGGCAGCAGAGGCGGGGGGACTCAGGCCCTGCTCTGGCTCTGCATCGTGGTCACCTGCAGGGATTGGAGCAGGGACAGAAGAGGCACACTGCAAACCCTGAACAGCACCAGCACTGCAATTAAAGCCCATTTCCCTGATTCCAGCAGCACTTTCAGCAGGCAGAAATCCACGCTTACACGTGGCTGTCTTGAGAGCAGCGGGAATTGCTGCACACACAAGAACTTGGGACTTGGAAGAGTTAATTACTCTTGTGCTTGCACAAATGAAATGCTTGCTGTTTAATTGAGTCCAATAGGTCCATATTTCATAGTTCCTGAAATTAATTTGGATTTATATTTGACAGAGGCTTTGCCTGCTGGGTGATTTTTGGAGTGATAAGGTCAGTACAGCTGCTCAGGTACTTGGGATGCTGTTGAGTAAAGAGCTACAACTCTGTCACTGACTTGGGGGGCAAAACTGGCTGCTGCTGCAGGCTGGACCTGAGTGGAGCTTGAGGCCATCAGCCACCACAGAAAAAGGGATTTGAAATCACCCCCAGTGCTGGAGATGAATCAAATGCCTCATGTATGTGGCACCAGAATTATTAATTGTTAATATTAATTAAGACTAGGGTTAGAGCCTGACCATGGCACCCATCCCCATGGGACTGTTCTTATCCCTGGAGAACTGAGCTGACACTTTTCCTGAGGGAGTTCCACCAGCAGGGCATGGCCAGAGCTCCTGCCAGGAGTGGATGAAGGAATGGGACAGCTCAGGAAAGGTCATTTCTTGTCCCCTGGTGATCCTGGGGGAGTGTCCCACGTGTCTCCATTTCCCCTTTGTGGTGGTGAGCCCTTGGTGCAATGCCACAGCTCCTGGTCTGACTCCAGCTCCCCTCTGGCACGCAGGGAATGCCAGGAGAAGACCAGAGCTCACCTTCTCACCAGCCAGGGAATGACTCAAACTCACAGAGAGAGCTGGATTTGTCTGGGTGCTTATGGAATCTCAGTGCACCCTCAAAACAGAAATGAGAGGCCTGAGCCGCCTCCCCCACTGCAAGTCATCATAAGCCCATTGAAATCAATTAAGTTAAATACATGAAATTAAGATGAGGCCTGAAGTCAGGAATCTGAGCTACTTAGACCTAAACCACTGCAAGGTTTTTACATATAGGAGATTTTCCAACCCCTGAAAACTGTAGGTTTCTTATCATTGCTGTCAAGGAGCAACTCAGGCAGAATAAATCTTGAAAAAGCTCTTGCTTCTCATAAAGCTCTCTGCACTGCTTCTGTGGTGGGTGAAAGGTCTGAGATTGAATATCCTCAGGGCAAAAAGCAGGTCCTTTATGGAAAAACATCAACAAGAGTACGAAAATCTATTTTAAGGGGTATACTTCATACATTTTACAGCACTGTAAGAAATTAATACTGAATTATTATAGATGGGATGATTTGGAAGTTTTATTTGCCACTTGTGGTTGTTTGCCTTTAAGAACCTGCTCAGGACGTGCCTCACACAAGGCAGGGTCAGAGATGCTCCAGCCACAAACAGGGTGAAATCCAAGGCCCTCTGGAGTCAGTGGGAACTCTGCCACTGGAAGTCAACAGTTTTAGGAAGCCAACCGAGCAGAAAACCCCAAATCTAAATGGCTCAACGTATTCAGCTCTGTCAGTACATTCAGCTGGTACATTCAACTGGTGCTGGTTGGAAAATGCTTTATTGTGCCATGGAAATTTATAACGAGACAAGAGGTGGGAGGGGAGAGGTTTGTTGTTGCCAGCTCAGCCCTTGATGGAAATCCTCCGTGGGGAAGGGACAGGGCAGATCCAGGGACCTGGCAGAGTCAGCCACAGAAATTCAGTCCCACAGAGTGAGACTTCCAGAAATTTCCTCAAATAAGATTCCAGCATTCACTTTCCACAAGTTTAACTCATGGGCAGGCTGGTACATCCCAATGGCCCTGCTGAATTCAGTAACGTGGGAAGAAAGTTGCTTTTCTAGTCAAATAAAAACGTGAGGTTGTGTCCTGGTTTACAGGGCGATGGGAAGCTTGAGGTGGGCTGGGGAAGGCAGAGGAAACTCCAAGAAGAGGGAGGAAAAGGGAAAAAAGAACAGTCAGGAACAGAGCCATGGTTAGACACTGAGAAAAGGAGTGGAAAGATAAAACCAAGTAATGGTGGAGCAGCATGTGGAGAGCTCAGGAAATAAAGCAAGACTGTGCAAGAGACACACGATCCTAAAATGGGCATTCTGGAGGGGAGTGAAAAAAGAATGTAAGGTTTTAATGCACTGCGAAAATACTTTCTGCATGCACGCAACTGTTTTCATTAGAGAAGTGCCAGAGCCTTGGCCAGGAAGAGAAAAGGAAGGAAGAGCACAAAGACAGTTGAAAACAGCAAAAAAACCCAACCCCAGCACTGAGGGAAGAGGAGGAAGCTCAGGAGATGAGGTGTTTAGCGAGGATGAACGCAAACCAGCACACACAGGGGATACTTCAGAACCAAGTGGAAAATGCTCCACATGCCTTTCTCTCAAAATCCCACATATTTCTGGAGAAAGCTGATTACCACCAAACCTGACCAGCTGCAGTTTTAAAAAGCACTCTCTCCACATTGCTCAGGGTGGGACAAGCTTCCTATTTGCCTCACTTTCAGCTGGCTGGCCAAGGGAGAATGGGAAAAGCAGAGTTTCCTTTTGGCCCAGTTTTCCTTGAAGCCTGGGAGCTGAATTCCACTCCTGACTTTGAATCATTGAGACTTGCTGTTGGAGCAGAGTCAAATCACATCCCTCACCTCCCTGTGATTCAAGGAGCCTGGCTTTTAAGGGAGAAAAAAAAACACAGCCAGAGCCCGTAAAGGCAGGCTCTGGGTCCAAGAAGAGTTGTGGTGGCTTAAGAGATTGAAAGTGTGGAAGTCCGCGAAGATAAAATCCACAAAAGGAGGAACGTGGTGCAGCACCTCCAGTCAGATGGAGCTTTGTCCCTTTTCCTGGGCTTTTGGAGATATTTCCAGTGCCTCATCAGAGGCTCTGGTTCCAAAGCAGGCTGTGGTAATGGTGTGTGGAGATGTGTGAATGCATCCAGCTGCCAGCCTGGAACCAGCTAATTGCCTAAATGGGGCTGGTGTCTGATGGCAAAGCGGGAGAAGCTTCTCCCACCTTATAAATTCTTTGCATAATGGAGGAAATAAACCCCATTGTTTTTATGGACTCGTAATTAAGCGATGCAAATGGGATTCCAACAGGTTCATTATAGCCAGGTTGGCCTGGTCCTGACCTGCCAGGGGACTCGGAGCAGGATGTGTCACTGCCTGCCTCAGTTTCTCCATCTGCACAACAGGGACACTGTCTTCACCCTGCTCATGACAGGACTTCCCTAATTGTTGTTTGAAACACTTTGAGTGCCGTGGATGGAAGGTGTTAGAGGGGGTCATGAATCACTGTTAGGCACACATCACTTTTTCATGGATTTTTGGGAAAGATTTTGTCATGCTGGGCACAGGGTGGCACCTCCAGGGTGTCCTTCAACTCAGATCCTCACAGTGCCTATCAAGCAACCCTTCCACCCCTTCTCTCTCGAGGGACAGAGGATCCCTGTGCATTTGTCTGTGCCTTTATTTAATGAAGCAATTATGCCTGCTAACGACATTCTTCGAGAAACATCCTATCTAAAGTTTCCCACCATTCTTGCACTGGTAGCTTTCCCCCTTCCCTCCTCCTTTCCCTTATTAATTTATGAAGCAGCTAATTATGATCCCTGCAGGCTAAATAACTGTGCAGTTAGAGATGCACTAGATGAGTGGGTATGGCAAGGCAGCGCAGAGCATTTTTCTCTTCGCCTATTACATGTATTGTTTTAGGTAATTAACATCCACTTTGTAGTGGCAACACAGACGCCTTGCTGTCTGTACAGCTTCTTGGCTCAGCTCCTTGCAAATACTCCCTGGTACACTCCTTGCAAAACCATGTGAAGTGTTATATAATGCTCTAGGTTGAAAGGCAATTGTGCACATCCAGGTTATTAAACGGATCTGGATGTGTGTGCAAAGCCAACGTTTCAGGCCTCGGCCGAGGTGCCTTCAAATGGCTGAAAGCAACCCAGGGAGACTTTCTCCCTTCCTTCTCTGCCTGTGCCTCCACAAGTTTCCAGTTTATTCCTAGGAAGACCTAGGAAAATGCTGGTGTTTCCTCAGCATTTTGAATATTGTCTGTGTGCTCGGCACTGGACAGTCAAAACCCCACAGATTGTCCTCATCTGATAGACATTCCTCTCCCCTGAAAAACCGATCAGCATAGAGACTGGAAAACCTGGAGATTTAGCTCAGTGCTCTCGCTCCTGCTGCTTCCCAACCCTGGTTCAGTGTGTTTGTGGGAAAGCTTTGGAAAAGGAGAGCAGAGGGATTAGCGGGGAGGGAAGGGAAAGCCGTGCAGCCTACGTGGGGCAAGGTCAAAAATGTGCTAAGCTATGGAGGGGTTTAAATGCCAGACAAGGTCAGGGCAAAGACAGCCCTGGAAGCTTTAAGGTGTCCAGTTTTCCTGTTGCCAAGGAACACTCAGGTACGTTGGAATAAAGAGTGTTTGAGGCAGGAAAAATTTATGGACGACGGCTGAATAAGATTGTTGGTATTATCAATGGGGTCTGCGTGCCTCTCGCACTCGCAGGCTTTTCACAGTCCACTGTCTGAGAAAATTGGTGCTCTCCAAGCTGAGTGAATGCCCAGAAGTGCAACCAAAGGCCAGGGTGAAGGAAGGGTCTCCTGGTGCTTTGTGTTGGTACAAACCCTGGATTTTGCTCTGCAGCTCCCCTTGGCTCAAATTCCCTTTTGTGAGGGTGGCACGAGAAGAAGGGCAGAGACCAAAACTCAGGCCCGGGATTATTTTAATGAAAGCAGCAAACCTGGTCATTTTTGCCTTCCCTCAGCCTCCCAATGGATGGTGTGTGCCAGCCTGGCTGCTGCTGGAGGATCAGATAGGGCTGGCTGAGTGTGGGCTGCTGCTTTGCAAGTTTAATTGCACAACTCTGCTCCCAGCTCCAGAGCTCTGACCTGCAGGGCCAGCCAGTCCCATGTGGGGTGGCCACGGGGCCAGCTGGACCCACAGGGCTGGCGGGACAGATCCCAGTGAGTCAGGGCAGGACATCAGCCCCATTCCCTGGGACTTCCCTGGAGCTCTGATCCCTCCAGACTCACTCAACACCTTCCTCCCCACCCCGTCACCTGTGCACGAACCCTGTGTTGGGATTCGGGTGGAAAAAAGGCTCAGCAGCGTTTTGTGGGTATCATCTGCTGCTCATCCTCGAGAGATAGAAATCCATCCCCTCCCAAGAGACCTGGAATTATTAATTGCCGCTGTAAATCAGCAGAGTGTGCTGTGAGCCAGCCGTGACAAATCTCTTGGGGAGCAGCTATGCGAACAAGATGGCAGATAAACACACAGGAAGGAATACATGGGCAGCTCTGAGGAATGGAAAGAGAAATAATTTCTTTTTTTTTTTTTTTTTAAGACAAACAGTATTTAATGAGCAATTTCAAAATGAGGATTTATAGCCTTTCTTTATTATTTTTTTTTCTGTGTAAATTGACAATGTACAGCTTGATGAGTTTTACCAAAAGCAGTGGAAGGAGCAGTGGAAAATCGGAATAATATGTTAGGATGCCCACAGGTAAAGGTGGGCAAAGACTGGGAAGGGCATAAGATGAGGAGAATTTCATATTTTCAAGACAAGCTACATCAGACTGGGCAAGGTGGGATAGCAGATCTCCACAGAAATGGGCTGTGCTGGGATCCAAGGGAGAATGGAGAAAAAAACAAAGGAAGATCCCCTTTGTTTGGTCATCCAAGTCATCCTGGTCATCCAAGCCATGAATATTGGGGAAAGAGTGGGGCTGGAGCAGTTTTTTGGCTGAATTAGGCCCACAGGAGGTGCTAGGTGTGGCTGCAGGACACAGACAGGTTCCTGCAGTGCAGTGGGAGAAATCCAGTGGAGGAGCCAAAGCTGCTGCAGTCTCCACCAAGGGTTGCTCATGCCAATGCTATTATTAGGTACTCTCATTTTCAAGCCTCAAATTCACTAACAAATTATTCTTTTAAAAAATATATATATCCTCTCCATCTGTTTTCCAGCTTTTATACCGAAATTCTAATTTAAGACATTAACTAAAATGGAAAAAAGATTTTCCTTTCATTAACTTTGAGTGTATCCAATTTACGTTTCATATGTTTCCATTATTATTTTTTTTTCTCTTCTTCCTGAAGGGTTTGTTTTCTGAAGCACAATGGAAACAACACACTTTTTTTTTTTCTTTTTTTTTCTTTTTTTTCTGAAAACATTTGTGAGACTTTAGAGGGTGCACGTACATTTTATGAACCTGTCAATGGCTCTGGCCACTTTCCAAGTCCCCTGGGACAGGTGAATGTTAAGGAATTGAAGCTCCCAAGCAGAGGCACCATCATGATCCAGGATTTTAGTGCTGACACCTGCCAGAAAACACAGAAAGGGATGCACCACTTGTGTGTTTATTTCTAGAGAGAAGCATTTTGGATTTGTTCTTCTCCGAAGCAGCTGGTGGTTCAGAATGGACGTTCTGCAGCTCTAATAAACACACTTTGTCCCGCACATGAAAGGGCCTTTCTGCATGTTTGATGTTCTGGGAGCTCTTGGTTTGGCAGGAGGCAGCTCTGGCTGGTGATAGCCCTGAGCCACAAACAGCTGGAGCAAATCCTGGGGAATAATCCACAAAATCTGCTACTGAGCAGTGCTGGGGATGGACAACCAGAAGAAAAAATCCAATTTCACCTGGTGCGACTGTGCTGGCGTTACTGAGCCACACAATACCCAGAACAAACCAGTGCCAGAAGTGTCAGGGGATTATGAGGAGCTGGTGAAGTTTACAGGAGGCACTGAGAGCTCTGCCAGTTGCCAGCCATGCCAGGGCCATGCCAGGGCCATGCCAAGAAAAGCATTTTGCAAAGGATCCTGCGCTCCCTCCGCTCTGCAGCTCGCAGATTAGAATTAATGCTTTGTAGTGGTATGTAAAAAAGCTCAGTGTCTCTCGTCTGGAAGGCTAAAAATAGGTTGGCAGTAAGAAAAGGGACAATAATTGCCAAATTAAATCAATATAATTTTTAATCAGCACGCAGAATAAACGATACCATTTTAGACTGTGCTGTAAAAAAGTCCCACAAACTTTTATAAGGAAACAAACACAATTCCATTGGCTGGATTTCCCCCTGTAGGTTCAGAAATTTTATTTTATTTACTAATGCAAATACATTCCGTTTCCATACCCAGGCAGCCAGTCCAACATACATATTGATATAAGGACGGCCAACATTTCATTAATATTAAAACCTCCTCTCTGCAATGGGTAATGATGATTTATGCAAAAAGCTTACTTTGTGGGAAAATGAAGTTTTGTGGGTTTGCATTTCATGCATTTGTCCTCTCCACGTTATGAATTCCTGCTGTTTGCCTGAACTCAGTCATTACTGCAGGGACATGAGGAGATTCTCCTGAGGGCCAAAGCTTCTGCTCCTGTCATCGCCCCATTAACTCCAGGCTGTCTTGAACTCCATAGGACTCCACTACTTTATACTGAGAGCTCTTCTGAAAATATAAAATGAAAATAAGATGGCAAACCTTCTTTTTGAAACCTCTTTAGCTGCTTCTTCCATTTTTGAGGGTGGTTTCCCCAGCTAAGAGGCTCTCGTACTCACAGACCTGGTACAAATGTCTGTGTATCCTTTTGTGAAAAGCTGCAGGAATGCCAGTTTGAGACCATTTTTTGTAAAATTAACATCTGCCTAGCACAGAAACTGCACTGTCTGAGAGTTTGTCAAGGGTTTATTGCTGGGATCATTTACAGTGAGGGAGCAGGACTGTGGTCATGCTGGTCATGTTCAGATTGAATAATTCTTCCCTTGGAAGAACTTCTTCCCTTAGAATAATTAGAACTATTCTTCTTGAATAGTTCTAACATCCTGCCTCTCTAGGACACCCCTGAAACCCTCCTGGGTGTTTTGGAGCTTTCTTCCCTGTGTTTTCTTCCCTGTGTCATCACCAGGGTGGTCAAGGGGATATTTCAAGGGAAAATCTTGTTTTTCAAGGCACAAGAGGAGCTGCCACACAATTTATTGCACACATTTTGCTCAGCTGTGAAGGCTGAACTCCCTCCTGAGCTGTGCTGAGACCACACTGCAGTTACCCCGAGTTTACAGAGACCTGTGTGAATCTGTGTGTGCAGAGTTCCCAGAATCTCAGAATATCCTGAGCTGGGAGGGACCCACAAGGATGATCCAAGCCCAGCTCCTGGCCCTGCCCGGGACACCCCAACAATCCACCCCAAATCACGCACAAGGCTCAGGAACTGCACAAAACCTCGAGGAATTCTCAAATTTGCAAGAGTTTTGCCAAAGCCAGGCCGAGTTTCTGGGTTTCAGGACCATTTCTCAGCTGGGTGAAGCCCAAGGGGCACTGTGGGCCCTCGTGGTGGAAAATGCAGCCGTGGTGTAGGATCAGGAGGTTATTTCCTCATCCCCACTCACACTCAGACACCTCCTGTAAACTGCAGCACAAACCCTCCTCCCAGTTTACACAAAGCTGGACAAAATAGCTTTTTATCTAAGCTCTGTGGGCCACGTATATGAAACGAAGTTGCCAAACACAAATTAATGTGTAATTATTTTTCTTGCCTGAATCACTTTCTTTCATGTGTCATAACATGCAGGGTAAATAGCACCACACCTTTTTACTTTAATTGTGGTAATCTGATCTCTCAGCCACAAGAAAGCCTCCTCTAATGCCTTCTTTAGAATGGACTTTCAAGGCAAAGCAAGAGCAGTAACTGTAATAATCACCTCTTCTTTTCTTCTGCTGTCAAAATGCAGGGGGGTTGTTAAACTAATCAAGGACCAGGACCACACTGCAAAAAAATAAATGCCCTAAAAGACAAACAGAGGTAAGTGTTTGACAGGTAATTTAAGGTGATGGTGGGATTATTTAATATTTTTTTTCTGATTTGCCTGGTGACTAATTATTTATGGGGTAAACATGAGGCTGTCTGGCTTTATGGTAATATCATAATGGGAACCATGTTGTATTGTTTATCTGCTGGGATTGTCTCAGAGTTTTGAGGAGCAGAACTTAACAGTGGCAGGTGTCAACTCAGATTGATCATTGAAGATCTGCTGTGCCCAGGGGGTCATTAAGATAAATGGAATTTCATTAGCTGGGTTGGGCCCATGTTTTGCATTGAGTCCTTGGAAAAGAAAGGGCACAGGGATTTACTTCAGAGCAAAAAATCTCTTTTACTATTTAGAAGAACAACTCCTTTTCTCCTTATTTTCTATCCCCTTCATTCCCTGACCAGTCACAGCTTAGGAACAAAAACCTACATCTAAAACTGATCCTATGACAAAATTAGGTGGAGAACACCAAAAAAAGTTGCCCCTCCAGCTGCTTTCATGCTCTAATACCCACTGAGGTGAAAGAAAGTCTTCTCAGAGACCTTGGGGACAGCTGGGTGGGTTCCAAGCCTGAGCTGCTTGACCAGGGCTTGGGGAAGGTGGGAAACAACTGCAGGAGTTGGAGCAGCGCAATGGAGACAGCCTGGGACAGAATTCAAACCTAAGGGTGAAGAACCTTGCTGGCCTCCTCTGTCCATGAAAATCACTGCCTTTAGTTCCACTAAAACCACTGCCTTTAGTTCCACTACAATCACTGCCTTTTGCTGCGCTGGTGAAAGGTAGGAAAGGTGATTTGAGATTGGGTACAATCATCCACCACTCGAAGCCAAGCAAAGCTGCCCCATGCTAGTGGGAAAGGAGAAACCTTCCACTCTGTCTGGGCTACCACGGGCATCACACTGCTCCTCAGAGCTCTGGAAAGGGCATTCCCCCTTCCCTGTGGGCACTGCCCCATCACCTGGTCATTTCCAGGACAACTTCAAGCTGGAGCCCCATCAGTGCTGCCCCAGTGTCTCCCAAGGGGCTGTGCTGTCCTACCCCAGGAGGCAGAAATTCCAGGAGGTCACAGAGGGTTTGGATCACAGACCACTGGGAGACCCTGAGGGTTTTCTCTGCCACAAGCAGAGCTCTGGGCGAGGCTCTCACACCATCCCTGCATCTTTTGGGTCTCCTGCTCTCCTCGTAGCTCCCTGGTGGAGCTCAGCAGCCAGAGGCCCTTGCTGGCCTCCTCTTTAGGTAAGATCTAATTACAGCCCTGTGTTTTTGCTGGGTTTGGAGCTAGCTGGTTGCACTGAAAGCCCTGCAAGCCATCACAGCTGATTTCAGCGAGCCTCCTGATTTCTGCTGCCGGAATCCAAGGAGCTGGTGTCAGCTCATTATCCCTCCTGTACACACCTCTCCTGCCCAGCAGAAGGCAATGACCAGCAAGTGGTTGTTCAATTTGCTGGGAAGAGCTCTGGGAAACCATTCCTTTCCCCAGCTCACCCCGAGCTGTGTACACTGATCCACCCTACAATACACTTGGGGGGAAACCTATTTAGCTGGTGAGGTGTCAGATCATTTATCTTTATATCATTTCTGTACTAACAACATCACTGAAGTCACAAAGATCTTAGAAATACCTTATCAAGTCTTTGATGTCAGATTTACCCAACTTATCAAGCGGCTTAACCAAACATCCTCATCGCCCAATGCCAAAACATCCTCCTCACCCAGTCTAAACACATTCTGCTTACACAAATTAAAGTCTGACAAGGCCTTCCTCCCTCATTACCCAGCTGACAAAAAACCCTCCTTCTGTGTCAGGAGCAGTGTCATATGTAGCATCGTGCTCCTGTTTCTGCGGAAGATCCCGCTGTTAAAGGTTCCACCTGCACAGCTCCCCGAAAGATCACACACCGTCAATAATCCCAGCATTGTCTACATGTTCTGCTCCTTCATGACAGCTAAGATGGAAATTAAAAAAGAGAGGAACAAAATAAATTAATCAGTTGTTCCAAATAACGATCCTTATATTTGCAGAGAATTTGCTTGGTGGTTTGATTATCCCCAGACTTCAAGCTCGGGATGGAGGATGGCCTTTGAGTCTGTGCTGAGGGCAAAATCACTTCTGGGATGGCCAGATCAAAGTGGTTGTTCCTATTTACCTCCAAAACATTATCAGTGTCACTGGAGGGAGTTGATGAAATGAAAAGGGGGATATTGGAGTCTCCAGATGGAGCTCCTGCAGCACCAAACCCCAGCACCGGGTCTGGAGCCTCTCCCTCCTTTCGGGGTGAACCATCCACCCACAGACATGCACCCAGCATGGGCTGGTTTATAATAAGAGCCTCTTTCATCTAAACTAATCAAAGCCATCAGTTTACAGGAATCAGTGTCTGGAGAGAAGCCTCCACCCTCTGCGTGAGGGCGAGATGTTGTGGATGCAAACAGGACGGAAGCGCCGCGTAAACCTTGGAGCAAGCACAGAAGCTGTGAGGAAAACAAGAGGAGCTGTAAACTCCAACCAGCCAGAGGGCAGGTGGAACTCTGGCAGTGAAGATTCGTGCAGCTCCTTCTGCAGATTGAGAAGAGTTGAGCTATTGAGCAAAAAGGATTTGGCTCCTTGGAGCTGCATCAAGCTGCGAAATATTTTCAAAGTTTGTCTCATCTCCTCACAGCCTGGTGCAGGTGTGAGAGCTCAGCCCCACAACAGGCACAATGTTCTCCTGTTTTTTAAGTTTTTTAATATTTAGAACCTTCCCACCCTCCAGGAGCAGCACCAGAAAGGGTGGCAGTGGTGTAAGAAGCAAATGGAACACCACTTAAAGGTAATTCCATTCTTGGACAACCAACTTTTCTGGCTGGAGGAGGAGAACAAAGACAAATGTGTTGTTTCAGGTCCATCTCTAGCAACAATTGTGGCAGCAAGAATAAAAACAAACATGCAGCAAAGTGAAATAAGGAATAAAAATGCATATAGAGTACTTCCATATTAAAAATGTTCCTTCTAAAGGGAGTGCACTCACACGCTTATTGCCTTCTGCATTATAGAGCTGGATTTTTAAATTTTAAATGGAATATGTATAAAATATAGGAAATATGTATAATATATAAAAATATTTAGAAAACATGTAAATAATCTCCAGCCCATTCAGGTGATTGAGATGCACATATTTCCCATAAATTATTCCAAGCTGGTGCAAATTTTCCCTTAAGTCATAATGCCAGCCATGAAACAATTACTTCACATGTTTTTATCTGTGAGGAAGTGGTTAAGTATCGAAGGACTTCATTGGTTAAAAAAACATCTGTGAAACTATGAATATCTTTAATTTTGATAAATTTTAAGTACTTCACCATTCAAATGCCCAGATTAAGTGATGTCCTTTATTATTGGGACAGGAATCCTTTGTGCCTTGCAAGCTGCAGATGCCAGACCAGGTGTTTATAAATTATACAGCAAAACAAATATATTGCACTGAAGGCTCATCTATTATGAATTAAAATAGTAGCTTTAACCCTCAAATTTTCTTCCCTGCTGGGTAAATAGTTGTGGGCCAATTCCAAGAATGACAACAGAACACAATGAAGAAAAGCAAAACAAAATATTGCTTTATCTTGTTTGCATTCCCCAGCAGTCAAAAGGTTTAGAACAACAGGAACCTTTCAGTGATTTTAAAGCGATGTCTCCTGACAGATTTTCCTGCGCTCTCTGCTTGGCATTCCCAGACAGGCAGCTGGGGTGACTCCCACAGCTCCTGGGACTGCTGGAGAGGGACAGCTCTGGCCCTTCCCTGCTCCAGGTTCCTGCTGAGGCTTCCCTAAAGACAGGACAGGCATGGACAAGGTGCAGAGGATATTTTATTAGGTACAGGGCATTTCCTTAGATCACTAATGAGGAATTAGATCTTCCCCTTTCTCAGACGTGAAATATCAAGGGAAAGAAACTTGCCCCCACCCTTTACCAAATGCCTCCCTCACTTCCTAGGAACCTGAAATGATTTTCCAGAAGTTCTCCTCACGGCTGCCAAATCTCATTTCTGTTGGGTAAGTATTAACTGCAAGCTCAAGACAGGCTCCTACCAGAGGTTTTTTTCCACCCCACCCTTCCACCCTGCATGTACATAACAAGGCAGTTATTCATGGCCTGAGCACAGGATGAGATGGAAACTCCTGGAGCTGGAGATGGGATTCAGACAGGCTGGGCAATGTGGCAGCCTCGGAAGGAAGTGGGCCAAGAGCTGAGGACAGAAACATCTCGCAGAAGTTGTTCTGCTGCCTGTTGTTCTGGTGGCTTATTTTTAGCCTGGTGTGGTAGAGGAGGCATCCTGTTGTCCCAGTTCCCTCCAGGGATGGGGGTGAGCTCTGCAGGGCACACCTCTACCTCAGAAGCTGGACCTGAAAGCTCTGACCTGAGCGTTGGTCCAAACCTTTAATGTGCCTCTCTTCTGGGTGAATAGATCCCATTTCCCCGAGCCCAAATGGATCAGGGGGAATGCTGGACAGCAGTGGAGCTCTACCAGTCCTGCCATCCAAGGTGGTCTGGTTTGAGTCAGTTTGAACAATTCTGTTTCAAACTATTTGAGAAGGGCACAGAGCGTAAAACTTCACCTTTGGATCAAGTTCCATACAGGCAAATGAACCTCCAAGCTGCACACAATTTTGGAAATCAAAAAATGCCAAGATCTTAAAAAAATAACTCCTGACAACCATCAGTGTTTACAAACACGCACACAGGTGAATAAACATCTCTTTGCAACACAACAGTGCCAGAGGAAGAATGCTGGGGATGAGGGCCATCTGCTCAGAACCTTGGTCCCAGAAGGCTGAAAGCCACACGTGGGATTCCTTTCCGTGTTCCCTCACTCCTATAATCCTTCCCTTTGTCATCTCGTGCTTGTTTTTACTGCAAGAGCACAAGCCTGATTTTGTCTTTGATCTTGGCTGCGGCTTCAAGGTGCTGTAAAAGCACAATAATTATGTCATCAGCAGCCTCTTGCCCCATGTGTGCTTGGGGATATCGTGTACCAACAGTAGCATTCCTCCCTCCACGTGAAGAGATCAGGCTGGAGATTATCTGCCTCTCATTAGTGCACAGAGCTCTTGGGAGAGACCTTCAGTCCTGGTACTGCCCCTCCTGTCTTTGTCCCACCTTCCTCAGATGGACAGGGATCCCAGCTCTGGTGTTAAAGGAATATTGGCAGATGTTTCTTCTATTTTCTCCCAATTATCATGAGGAGCCAGAGGGCCAGACCAAGCTGAAAGGTGCTTCCTACACAAAGTCAAGTGTGAGATCCCATACAAGACAACAGTGAGGAAGGTCTGATGCTGAAGGGCATGAATGAGAACCCTTTAGAAAGCAAAATAAGTTCTTAAATAATATCACTGACCAGAGACTGGCAGCAGGAATCCCAGCAGGTCTCCAAATCACTTTCCCAAACAGTGAAATTCCAGCTGGGATTCCTGTACAGCGTTAACCTGAGCAGGTACAAGGAATGTGGCTACACCCATCTGCCTATTTCCCTCCCTGCCTCTCACAGCCATACCCATGATCCACTTCTCCCATTTTGTGTCAGCTTTATCATTCCCTTGTCTCGCTTTTCTCGCCACATTCTCCTTCAACGCAGCCATGCCCGGAGCTCTGTGCTTCAGTCTAGGACAGAGAATGGCTGAGTGACCAAAAAAGTCTCTGTGGGCAACAAAATCCTTGGTCTCACACTCTTTGTTTTTGCAGGATGTACATGTTTGATTGGTTATGGGTTGATTTCAAATCTGAGTTACAATTTCCATAGTTAACCCATCCCTCCTTTTTGGGACAGAGCAGGATCCAAGGTTTTTTCCTATTTCCTACAAGACAGGACAGGGGGGAATGGCTTCACACTGACAGAGAGCAGGTTTAGATTGGACATTAGAAAGAAATCCTTCCCTGTGAGGGTGGGGAGGTCCTGGCACAGGTGCCCAGAGCAGCTGTGGCTGCCCCTGGATCCCTGGAAGTGTCCAAGGCCAGGCTGGACCTGGGATGGTGGAAGGTGTCCCTGTCCATGGTGGGATGGTGGGGATGATCCTTAAGGTCCCTTCCAACCCTGACTGACTCCATGATTATATTTCCCCCAAGTTACATTCCACTCTTGTTCTGCCTTTAGCATCATAGCCTCAATCAATGGAACCCTTGACAGCAGATGGGTAACACCAAAAAAATCTCTTAAATATAGAAATATCATTGTATTTAGGTGTTAGGACAAATACAGGCACCAGGGAATCTTCCTGGTTCCGACCCTCCACCCCTGCTGGTAGGAAGAATCAGTCAGAAATCCATCCCCACCAGCAATGCTGACATGTTGTGGGAAAAACCAGGAAACCCCACAAACCCAACTGCTTTTCAAAACATGCAATAAAATCATTGCTCTCTTAAATTAGAGTGATCTGTTTGTTAATCAGGGGACTAAAACAGGCTCAGTGTCACAGTGAGCTTTGAAGGTCACCAAGCACATCAGCAGGGCTGTAAAAAATCCACAGGAATGAAAATCCTTCCCCAGCACTGACAGTGCTGTGTTAAAGCCAGTGTTTAGCCATGTACCTGTGCCTGTAGGTAAAGGGTCAGGCTGATCCCTGCTGGGCAGCACGAATCCCAGCAGGAGTGGATTTGGGATTATTCAATACTGTGGGTCCCCCCTGGCAGTGAAGCAGACACACAACCTACAGGCAACACTCCATCAGAGCCCAGCTCGTTTGTCATCAGCATTTCATCAGGATCCCACACCTTAAACTCAGCCCTGCTTTGGCATCAGTGGGGATTCTCAAGTCCTATTGTGGTCCATGAGAAAAACAGCAGTTCAAACATTTCTTCACTTTGTTTCCACTCGCTGGCCTCACTGGTGAGCCAGAGATATCCTCTTTTAAAGAGGAGCAGAGCATTTCATTGACACTTGCCCATTTTTATGCCATCCCTGGGTATCTGCTCTTAGGAACAGGCCACTGAGCCAGGCAGGCCCAGAGACTTGACCTTTTTTATTCATTCACCTCCTCGCTGACCCAGTTTGGGATAAGTGCATCTCAGAGTTAGGAAATCAACAGCAGTACCTGTAGAGGTTCCAAGAAGTCTAAGAAAAGATAGGTGTGTTAATTTATTTTTGATACTTTTGGGTGGAGCCCTCCCACTCATGGCAGGCTGCCACTGCATCACAAGCACATTATCCTCTTGCTTCAGAGCCTCCTTCCCTCTCCCCCAGGTTTGGCTCGATGTGATTCCCACTGCAGATGTCTTTGAAAATGTTCAAGCTGTCGTTGGTAGATGGAAAAGTAGATGCACAGCGTGTGACCCCTTTGTGAAGGAACTGTCTCTCTGCTCTAACACACGCTCAGATCTTGTTATTATTCTCTGTGGTGGTGCGATTTTGTTTCTTTTTTTGGAAATCATCCCTACAGACTCGTTGTGATTAAATGTCTGATGTTTAAAGCTTCCATGAGCCTTTTAAGTCCTGTTTTGCAGTTTGGGCTTTAGGCCTGGGAGGTCTACAGTTCAAATCTCAGCACATTCCTCACTGCTGTTTTTAATTATGATTTGATATGGACATTATTGCTGCAGGGATCTCTCTCACACTTCAGAACACACAGTTTACCAAAAGTCAGGAGACGCCAATCAAATTGGATCCCAGTTCAAAAGAACAAGGCCTGTAGCGGCCTCATTTTGTGCCCAGAGAAGTATTTGGTTGATGTTTAGAAGTGACATACCTAGGGGAGGGAGGAAACATGAAAAGACCAAGGGGCAACCCAAAACCAAAAGGCTTCTGTGGGGTGAGATATGCCCGGTCCTGGAGCACCTGGGGAAGCAGCTCTGTGCTCTCAATATCTGCCCCTCCTTGGCTCTTTGTCACATAACTGTAACATAATAGTGCACCTTCCTTTCTGCAAGGCCTGCACAGGCAACTGGGGAAATGAGGGAAGGGAAAAGAGGCTGACTTGTGGTGAAATAAATCAGTTCTGTGATGAGGAGGATTCATTCTGCCTGCATACATCCCCAGCTCTGAGATATATTTGGCAGAGATTGAGGTGTGCTCCATCTGAGCACTGTCTCTCCCTGCAGCTGAGAAGGGAAACAGAGGAGCAGGGACCATCCCCAATCTCATGGCTGCTCACACCAAGCCCTAACTCTGATTGCTTATAAAACTCACTTATTTTCCTAAATATCCACGTCTCCATCCCAGCTCTCCCTGTCTTTAATTCCTGATACTGAAACAGCAAAAAAGGTGGCTGGTTTTACATTATCTTTTCTGCTTAGCTTTGGGTTTCTTGGGAGTGGGTCTGAGCCATCCCAGCTGAGAAGGAAAGTCCTTTTCAGCAGAGCTCGCTGTCGGGATGCTGATGACTTTGGCTGCAAGGCAGCTTTGATCAGGACCTCTACACTGGGTAAGTATAACCACAGACACTTTAGTAAAACTGCTTTTTATTATGTAAACTGTACCCACGGCTGCCCTGAATTAAAACAATTTTCAGATGGGAGTCTTTCTATGAAGGGACCATTTCATTTCCCTTTGCTTCTTTTCTAGTTTCCTGCATTTAAAAAAAGGGGGAGCCTTGAAAATTGCTTGAAATATTGCATATTCATTTTAAGATCTGCCACCGAGTCGTATTTTGCATCAATCAAGCAGTTAAACTTTTATTTGTCAAGCTTTGATTGAATTTTGTAGTTAAAAATAAAAAGAAAGGGGAGAAACAAGACCAAAACTGCATTTTATAGCAGTCTGGGTTGGAATATAGAGTAATGATAAGGAGTGGGTTTGGAAGATGAAAGAATGAGATTGGAACCTGTGTCTAACACCAATGAAATGAAAAGAAAGTCTTCAGGGTCAGCAGACAAAAAGGGCACTGAAAGGCCAGTGGAACTAAAAAAATGTCATTTTTCTCAGTGTTAAGATTCTAGCCAGGCACTGGGACAAAGATTTTGGAATCATTATACAAGTCCTGTTTAAACAGTTGGATTTCCAGGTTCTGGGATTATTCACTTGGGATTTAAACATGACATTTGCATTCAGTTATCTCCCCTCTCTACTCATTTTATGGCTGTGTCAGGTATCAAAAAAGTCAGACACTGCCAGGGACATCACAACATCAATCTGGGCTCTTTCTTTAGGAGAAGCATTTCAAAATCTTGTTTGGAGCTTCCAGGCCCAGGAGATGCTTTTCATACCTTGGTCCCCAAGCTGAGCCTTCTCCCTGAGAATGGTGGGGGGTTGTGGCACTGAAATTCTGATAAATGTCCTGTTTTCCCCTTGAGGATGGAAAGGTAAGGTTTGGAATCCCAGCTTCTTGAAGTTCCTGCAGTGCCTCTGTAATCAAATCCTTTATCATACTGCTGGTTGAAGAAGGCATGGAGACGTTTTCAGTGCATATCTATTTTATGGCACATCCCTCCACTGCTGAGTGAAACACAGCTCAGCTGTAATCCAGAAACAAAGGAGCTGAAAGTGCTCAGGATTGTAATCTGCATAAATGTGGTGATTTTGTTTTCCAGGGACTCCTCTGGGAATGTACAAAAAGACAAAGAGTTTGCAAATGGTGATAACGGTGACAGATCTGGGAGTAAAACTTCACATGGCTGAGGCAAACTCAGACACCTCGGACACAAACAGGTTTTCTTACCTGCATTCTTCAGGAATTTTAGCAGTGACAGGCCATCATCTTAAACAGTCTTCACATGTGAACTGTAACACAGGCAGACCCTTAGTTTGAAGTTTTGAGTTCAGAACTGTAGCCCAAGAACCTGGAAAGGGCTCATGAGAGTCACAAAGGCTCATGAGAGTCACAAAGGCTCATTAGAGGCAGTGTCCTGCTCTGTCTGCAGCTGAAGCACTGACAGGTGTGCACACCTTGTCCCAGGGGGTCTCTGGGGTGAGCTCATCTGCCATACACACGGATTTTGCTTTTTTTCTCAGGATTCTACTTCCTCCTCTCCCAGGCTCTCCGCTGCAAATGTGCCAGCCTTGTCAGGGAGGAATTTTACTACTCCTTCCCACCACCAAAACAGCAGGACTGGGACAAAGGAGAGAGTTTTCTGACTTCAGTTAATTCCTTCTTCTCCTCTGGTTTCCCATCCTCACACACTGAGTTATTATTAAGATTAAAACCCTTGCACACTATCAAGGTATCTGCATTCAGAATCAAAAGAATACTGTCATACATTGCCAGTCTGCCAGCACCATGTGCCAGACTTTCCAGGCTTCCAGCCTCAGATATCATCATATCAGCAAAGAGGAAATATCAGACGTTGGAGAAGTGTTGTACTCCCAGGAATTCACGCAGCCTTGCTTCCCAGCCAGCTTTCTGTTTCTATAAACACTGAAGCAGTTGCACCCAGCTCCTGAAGCCAGTAACAGGCCGGGCATGTGATGACTTCCCAAAGCCACATGGTTGCAGTTATATTTCCATACAGGCTCTTGGATATTTCCAACAGTTCCAGCCTAAGCATGAGGGTTTGTGGTATCACTAAACCAGACCGTGCTTCTTGCTGTTCTTTCTGTAGCTAAAGCTTCTTAGGGATTTTTAGGGTCATTTATTTGTTTTTAAGGAAAATGTAATTTGCAGGTTAAGAAAGAGTGCAGGGGGGTCAGGTCTCCTGGGTGCATCCTTCTGAGTTCAGTTACCGTGAGCATCAGTGTGATAGGAATGGCACTTAATGACTGGATACAGAGCCCTTTGAGATCTTGGATGAAGCAGCTTATTGAGATGCAAAATATTCTTTTGAAGAAGAGTATTTCCTCATACTTCTGGGCACGAGTAAGAAAAACATGGGAGTAGATGATGTAACTCCGGGCCTGCACTGCTGGCTCCGAGCACTCTGGTTGTAGCTGAGTTAGTAAAACTTTATGCTCCTATTCTGGCCCTGCTTGAGGGACAGAGCAGCCCAAAAATGCTGTGTGCAGCCAACCCTCGTGGGCTGCAGCTTTCTGTCCCATCCAGAGCTCAGGGATGGCCTTTAAATTGGCATTTCTACCAGTCAGCCTTTGCTCCTTATTAATTAGCTTGTAAATCCCTCCTCAGTCCCTCAGGGCAGAGTGTCTGTGGCAGTACAACACCTTTGCACAAGACGAGTAAATCTTTTCCGAGCCAGTTGATCCCGGGATGGAGGAATGGGAGCCTGGAGGATTCAGGTACTGCCTGTGCCCTGGCAGAGGGCACAACGAGGTGTCAACGCTGCCATTACCAGCAACATCTGTGCTGGATATCAACCTGCTGAATTTCCTATTTTATTTGCCCAGAATCCATCTCAATATTCCCAATATCGTCCTGGCAGCAGCCCCCCCACCCTGACCCTCATCCAGGCCCCGTTCAGCCCATGCAGGCCCAGCTTTCACCATCTCCAAGTGGTTTTTTCCAGTCATAAAAGCTGTTACATGTTCCTAGAAAACTGAAGAAGTGTGATCCTTTCCTGCAGATGTCTGAAAAATCCAATTTACAATTCTGCTGTGGCTTCCATCCAGTGTCCCAATGCTAACACGGCTCTGGTGCACGAATTCTTGCTGCTGAGAAAAAAAAATGTATTCCTGAGGGATAAACTATTAGAGACCCAGGGAAATATTCATTTTGGGGTGAAAGAAACCCAAACAACTAAAGCACGAAATAAAGCAAAAGAGCACAGCTGATTTTTATAACTTCATTTATGTGTTCTGTGTGTATCCTAAAGAAAAAATTTCCTGGAATTGTGGGGTATATCCATAATTTCTCTGACTGGGAGCTGTCATGCTGGCCTCCCCACAGTAGGCATGTGTTTTCCATACATGAGCTCTTTTTATGATTAAATGCATGGAGCATGTGTGAGAGTGTGGCAATGTACAGCAGCTGAAATTCCAATTATTGAGTGGCTGCTCGATGGGAATTCACTTTCACCCAATGTGTCTGAGGTGAGGACAGAAGGAAAAGGAGCCATCCAGAGACATGAGGGATGGGAACCCAGGGGCATCCTGGGGCTCCCTGACTTGGCAGCAATTCCCAATTCCTCTGGAATGGGGAGAGAGGCCCAGACTGATGTCTCACAGCTCTGCTCTGGGGAAGGGGAGTAAGGAACGATCCCTGCCCAAGTCCAGCCATGTGTTTCAGCTCCTGGCAGCAGAAAAGGAGAGTCATGGTGCATTTTTTTGCTGCTGTGCAGCTCCAGCCCTGCAGGGAGTAGCAAGGCTGGGGCTGTTTAGAATCTGCTGCCCAGCAAACCCCGGCTCCACCTGCACCAAAACCCAGCTCGAGTGTGCCTGGAACATTTAATAAAACACCAGTGCTAAATTCTGGCATTGCACTGTGTCATCCATAGAGCTCCTGCCATGGGGAGGTCATTGAATAATCAGGGAGAACATTATGTTCATGTCCCTTGTGGTCTCAGACAGAGGAGGAACAAGATGACAGGCAGGCAGAGAGTAATTCTTTCATTTTATTCTGCTTTCAAGCCATGAGTGAACGGGCTGGTAGGTGCTGCAGAGGAGAAAATGTAAAAATTTAGGCTGGGAAGACAGACAGAACCTGGCTGAGGGCGTGGGTGTGTTTGGGTCAGAGCAGGAGTGGTGTGGCAATGCTCTGAGGAGGAGCACAGCAAAACTATGTGGGACCAGACGGCAGCTAAAGAGGAAGAAAATGCAACAGGAACTGGAAGAATTGTTATTCTTAAAGTTCTTTCTCCTCAGGTCATTTTTTGACCAACTCAATTTTTCCACGTTCACCTTGGTTAAAGCATTATAATACCATTCGTGCTTAGGAACATGTGTATATTTGTAATTAAATGCACTGTAGCCAGTCTGTATTGCACCGTGCCTAAAAATTCTTTGGTGACAGGAAATGTCCAATTCAGCTCAATGAAAATGTTGCCTGAGAAAGAAGTAATTAAAGCTTGGGTAAGGCTCTCATACTCTGTTTCGAGAGACAGCTCCTTTTAACCCAACCTGCTTTTTTTTATTATTTGTCACACGAGCTGCTTTGCACCTTTACCACAAAGCAGGGATTAACCTGCAGTCAAAGCCATGCAGGATTTTTCTGAGTTCCACACCACAGAAAAATAAAAAGCCAGAGCAACCCACCGGTGCCATGGTTTACCTTTGTGTGATTTTATAAATAGGGGCGAGAGGGAAAGAATTACACTTTGCCCCCAGGTTCAGACTGCTTGGTAAGAATCTCAGACACTTTAAGTAGGCGCCACAAATTGTGTAAGCCCTGACCTGCTGGCTCGCTGCCTAGTTCACATGACAGAGATATCTGATGGTTTTGGCAAGGCAGATTGAGGTGGAAAGGTGCCTAGAAACCAACACAAACGGGGCAGCCATCCTAAGGGGGGTGGAAAGGAAACAGATCTCGAAAGTGCAGTTTGCATCTGGGGAGAAAGAAAGAAATGGGATTTTTATTATAATAAATCTGTTCGATTCCTTTCCTTTCCTTTCCTTTCCTACCGTGCAGATAGGAAGCAGGAGGAGTACATTTATATTTTGAAGGCAAAGGAGTCACTTCAATCCTCAGGGAAGTTTTTTAATGAGTGTAACAACACTGAGCGTGTGCTCGGCCCAAAGCAAAGCCTCTCCACTTTTACTGCAGCTCCTTTCCTCGTGCAGGATTTGGGATGGGAAAAACAGAATAACACACAGACAATTATTGCTGCTCTGGGGTGCCTTTCCAGTCAGGGCATTTTCCCCTTTCCTCAAGCTGCTGCAGCAGTGAGGTGGAAGCAGGCAGCTGCCAGATGTGATACTGCCTCAGGGCACAACGTGATATGAACTCAGGAAAATAAGATGTTGGATGCAGGAAGCATCACTCATAAAATTGCTGCTCTCAAGAATTCCCCCCACCTTTTGTTGAAGTGCCTCTCTGCCCTGACAGTCCAATATTTTCTAAAGTGAGCCTCAAAAAAGATTTGGTTATCTACATTCAAGCACTGCTAAGAAGAAAGTAGGATCCATGAAGTGCTTTTTATCTTCTGCCGCTACAATTCCACCACTCTCACACCCGAGGACAGTGCAGCAGAGAATAGATCAGTGAAGAATGAAACCACTAAAATCCAGAAAAAGTGAAGGGTAAAAAGAAGGAAAAAAAGCCATAAAACCTTCCTCAAGCTCTTTCTTTCAGCTATCACATGTTCTCAGCCTCTTTCCACAGATACTTTATTTCTTCACTGTGTTCCCTACCCGGCAATTGATTGGGGCTTTAACTGCCATTAGCAAATGAAAGACAGCGAGGTAATGAGGAATCGGGGTGTCAGACAGGGAGAATTATTTGCTGAGTGATTTATTGATGATTAATTTTGTGCTAATGTTCTTGCACACACCGAGCTCGCGTTACTCACAACCAGTTCATAACGAGGCAGCTCAAAAAGCAGCTTTGTTCTAATTGTGTTCATAGAAATACATCCTGCAACTTGCTTGTCTGACTCCTCTACCACAACGGTGTCGTTTTTAAAGCCTGTTCCCTACTGCCGTATTTATTTGATTTACTGGTAAAATTTGTAAAATAGTCCCATCAGAAAATGAGTCCTTAAAGCATCTTAGAGAATCTACAACAAAAAATATTCACCGAAGGGCTCCCCTGTGCTATTAGTATTTGCACTGCTGTGGTGCCTGAGGCCCCAGCTGAGATCAAGGCCCTGGTGGTGGCCAGTGTACAACAAGATAATGAGAGACAGGTTTCCCTCATGCCCTGCCACGACCAAAAAAAAAAGGGAAATAGACTGAGAAAAGGTGGCTGAAGAAATAGATCCCATGAAAGAGCCCCCTTCTCCTGTTTCTAAGCCAGATCATCATTAAATGTGCACCCAAAATATTGTTGTCAGGTATTGCTTGGGCTGGAGCTTGAGCTGGTGATGCTGGCACAGGTGCAGAGCTCCTAAGTCACACCTTGCCTGGCCAAAACTTGAGTTTGGGAACAAAACCAGCTTTGCCCTCTCTCAGCTGCAGGTTACTGAAGAAAGAAGAAGATCCCAAAGTAATTTTGGCTCTGTAAAACAAAATACTTGCTCTGATGTTGCAGTAGGAGGCAGGAGCAGAAAGGCCTCTCTGGATGCAGCAGGAGCTCACTCAGCAGGGCTCCTGTTACCAATAAGACATCATTACTGATTCCTTCCACTTCTCAGGTTTGAGTCAGAAAATTGTTTGTGGACAATGATAATTCATTGACTTAAGTTCTCAAACAGAAATCCACAAATTGTGCAATTGATTCTGCCAGGCCGAGACCAGGGGGCTGGCTCAGGGTTTATCTCGCAGGATTATAATGTGTAATTGGCAAAGTGACAATTCCTTATTATTGCTTTTCACGAGCCAAAAAAGCTGTGTTAAACTGGGGTTAAGGCTGACCTTACAGAACAGCAATTTAGGGTAATACCAGTCACCTAAAAAACACTCTGTCACTAAAGCAAATCTGTTAAAATCCAAGAGGTCAAAACTAAGGTTAAAATTACAGAAAAAGAAAACATGTATTAATGGTATGGAAATTCCATGCAAACATTCCTGGCTCTGCCAACTTCAGAAGAAATTCTCATGTGAAGTACCTTTTTTTCTAAGTCATCATCAAACATCATTATCATTTTCCCTCAAGAGAACATTTGCTGTCACTAAAAAAACTCTCATTCTACTGGGATAATCAGAGAAAAGAGCAGGTTTTGATACAAGAAAAGACTCAAAGAACTTTCCATGTTTAATCAGAGTAAGTCAAGCAAGATTTATTTAGGCAGAGGATATGATTGTTCCTTATAAATATCACAGTTTAGAGACAGGGAAGGGCATTAAAGCACGATGGTAACACAAGAAAGAATGGGAATAAATTATCCAGGGGTGAACTTAGCTCTGAGTGAGGAGGATCCTTGCTGGCAGCGCACTGAACTCCTGAAATAAACTCAGAGTCTGAATTATTTGGGAAGGGAAAATAAGCAATATTCTGAATTATTTGGAAGGGGAAAGCTACAAGTTGAACTATTAAGGTATAGGTTGATAAATTCATTCAATTTAATTATATTAAGGGGTTTCCTGTGACAGTCCTGACCTGAGGTAAAAGACCTCTGAGATCTTTCTCCTTGTCCATGATACCACTGATGCCAACTGCTGGTTCACAGGAGAGGGAAGCAAGAATTCATCCCTGTTAAGAGCTGCCAAGGCTTCATAGCTGTTTGAATTAGATTTTTTTTTAAAACCATGGGCATTCAACTGTGTACAAATTAATACTTCATCATGACTGAGATCAATAGGAAATGGCAGCCAGTCTGAGAAGTGGAATTTGTGGGGCATTCCCGAGGGAATTCTCTGTATTTGCTGTTTTGGCAGCTTCTACCAACTTTCAGTTACTAAGAAAAACATGGGAAAAAATGACCATTAGGGCCATAAAATGAATTCAAATATAGCCCTTGTGTGAGATTTCTGTGAATTTTAATTTAATGGGGAATGTCTGTAATGTTCTAGTAAATGTTTCTGGACAAGGGAAGTCAGATGTGGAAGGCAAGATTTATTGAAGGATCTATTCTTTCTTTATTTTAAGTTCCACAAGATTTAACTGCTTCCCTGGTAAGTTTTTGGAAAGTTAATTCTGCCATCAAAAAGTAAATGCTGCATTTACAGGGAGAAAGATTTAACGAGCACAAGAAAATGAATGAACCTGTGCTCACATGAAGCATCCAAGTTCAATCATTTCCTAGTGAAAAGCATTTTCATGGCAGGGGTTTTTTAAGTGCTGCTGGTATTTATGAAAGGAGAGAGACCCTGAACTTCCCACATGACTCAAGTCTCAACACAGAGCAAAAATAATCATTTGCCTTCAGACTTGCTGTTTTCAAGAAGAATTCCTTTCCCTGTTTTCACAGCAAGTCCTGTAAAGGAAAGTCGGGTGGAAGAAACTTCACAAAAATACAGTGAAGGGAAAAGAGAACAGCGAGGGAGTGTTGGCTGTTCTGAGCCCATGCAGGATTCAGGGAGGTTCCCAGGTCCTTCTGAAATCCCTCTGAGCATCACAGCCCTGCTCAGCCAGGAGAAATCAACTCACCCCCTTTTGGCATCAAGGCAGACACAGGTGAGGTTTTTTCTCTGCAAACTAAGCTACAAATAATTACTTATTTTTCCTCTTAAAGGCTTAGGAAACATCCTGAAGAATCTCTGTGATGGGAGCAAATTTACTAGGAGAAGCTGAGATATTTACACTTCCTTTAACTCCCTGATTTTTGGTGCACCAATGTCTCTGAGTCTCTGGCTCTGTGCTGTTGCACACTTGATGAAACAGAGGCAATCACTGAGTGCTGTGGAATATTCCCATCTTTGGGGCAATGGGTTGTCCCACATTTGGCAAGGGAGGACTGACTCCTGTCTTCAAATTTTCCTTTTTAGAACCCAAACCATTCCATGACTCCATGATTTTATAAACTTGTTCCTTCCTCAGAATAGCTCAGGTGAGATTTCATTTAACTTCCCCGGATGGGATTGATTTTCCTAAAATGCAGCAACATTATTTCCACCCCTGCCATTTTCTGTTAAGTCAGGCTCTTATCAGAATTGTGGAATTGAAGAAATCCACATCAGTTTCTCCTACTCCTTTCTGCTTGTATGAATAAAAAATAATAAAAAAAAACCCTCTTTTATTACAAAGTGCATTTCAAAGGCCTTGGCTTGTTACTCTACAATTAATGATTTTGTGTTAGCACCGCAGGCCCAGAGCCAAATCATAAAAATAAAGGAGAGAGGATGAAATGTTCACGCTGTCTGTGATACCATCACGGGCAAACAAAGAGGCAAAGCAAAGGCACCAACACGAAGCTGCCAGGACTAATTATTGGGTGGGATGTGAGGCACAGAGTGAACAAAGAAGGAGAAAAAGCACCCAGTGTTCCATGGCTGCACTTCAGAGGTGTCCACAGGACACTTCTCCCTAAATTCCAGCACGTTCAGCTTCCAGGGGTTACTCAGGTGTAAGGCTCTGTCAGCCCTTAATCTTGGATATTGAATATTCTTTATCCTAAAAGAAACCTGAACCCTCATGGTGCTGGAAGATTTGTTAACCAAAAAAAACCTCTAAAAATGAAGAAAAAAGTTCATTTTCTAAGAAAGGGGACTTAAGTTATAATAAATGTGAAAGCTCACACTGACATTTTATTATTAACAGGGATTTTTTTTCCTGGTTATCCCCTTTCTCAATATTTGTCAGGGGTCACTACCTTTCAGCCTTCCACCTTTCTGTAAAATATGTCTGAAATTAATTAATGTGTTCAACATTAAATAGAAATGCAGAGATAAACACGCATAGGAAGAGAAACTATGAACATCTTTCCCTAGAAAGCAATATAAACAAATAGCATTAAATGAGATGCAGGGTTTGGTATGGAAACCACTGCAATAATTTGTGAAATAGGAACTTATTTCTTTTTATTTTAACTAAATGTTTGTGCAAAAGGGTTGAAATTAGATGTGTAATACTGTTAGATGGGATAAATCACAGTTTACACATTGCAAAAGGCATCCTGTGTCAGTTCTCAAACATTTCCACTTGAGGAAATAGATTTTCTCATAGATAATTCTTCCTGGCTTTTGATTATAAAATATCTCATGTGTATCTAGAGTAATTTGCTTGCATGGGATCCAAGTGCGAGCAGGAAACAATTCAGACTATTTTACATTGTCTATTAATTAAAGCAGAAAAAAATTAGGAGGGGTCACAAAAATGTCATCCCTTTGAACCAACCTCAGGATGCAGAGGAAGAGCCCATAAAGGGCAGTAAAAGCTGTGAGACACAGAATAAAACACCTGAGGTCAATGACTGTGAGGTGCAAATGAGGCCCAGGACACACCTTGTGCTGAGTGAACGGGCTGTTTATTAATAAACAGAGATTGCTATGTGGAAAACAATATTTTTCCATCCTTATCCTGAGTCAAGTAAGCAGCGTTTAAGACAGGGTTTAATTGGGCCTTTTGTAGGCAGCAACTCCGTTTGAGAAATTCGGATTTGAAGGAACTCTTAAGAGCTGGAATTTTCCAGTGCTGCAACTTTGCTTCAGGGGGTCTTGGCTTTTATTGAATGGTCCTTGGATAGGAGCAAAATAAAACACGGCCTTGGCAGGGAAAGGGGATAACGTAAGAGGGAAAGACAATGGTGCAGGAGTCCATGGCAAAAAATCAAAGGCAGGAGTTGTTACACTCATCAGATTGAAAGCAGCGAGGAAAAAAGCAGTAGCAGCAGGACGTAGCTGTGAAAACAGAGCCATTGTTTTCGTGCCCTGTTAGACTCAGCACCTCTCACTGGCACTTCTATATCAAAGTTCTCGTCCTGACAACTCATTTACCTCCAGTGCCACAAGAAATGGATATTGGCACATTCCTGACATTACCTGATTCATTAACTAATAAAATATCGCTAATTGCAGGGACTGAGGAGCAAACCAGGCTTGTGGAATATTTATTTTGATGGCTGATAGCCCTGCTGAGCACGAAGAGGGGAGGCTGATCTGATGTGTTTTGCAGACAGAACTGTTTGCCTGACAGAGCATCACATTAATGAGGCAAACTCCAACTTTTGCACAGTGGAGAGATCAAGACGTAAATATCAGGGTGTAACCCAGCAGAGGAAAATCCTCTAAAGACTTGTTGAAAGATGTGGTATCAAATGAATTGCTTACTTCTTAGAGACTGCTTTGATATTTATTGGTTCAAATTGCTCCACTGACTCACTCTTGCATAAGCTTTCATGCCCCATTTTAATCTTGACATTTCGGGAAGCCAGGCTGAGGCAGGGTAATGACTGGCTTTACAAAGGATCAAAATGAAAAAGAAGAAGCTGGCCTGTAATAATTATAGCTTGTGCAAAAAAAAAAAAAAGAAATATACATTGAGAAAACAGAGTGAGAAACGATCATCCAGTAATGAATGGGGCAGTAATGCCAAGATGTTTAGAAAATAGAGCCCTGACTTTGGGAAATCAGGCAGTGCTGGATTTGTATTTTAAAGTACACAAATAGTTTTAGTGTCTGTCTGTCTGGGAGTGTCATCTTCTCCACACAATCTCCTGAGTCACACGGCTGAGTCTTGGGGATTTATCTGGGAAATAGATTTTACTTATTCCCTGAATTTGGGGGACATGGGACAACAAGGGGAGAGGGAAAGCACCAGAAGGGGTAAAATCTAGCTTAACCCTTCCAAAACATGTTCCAGCACTGCAACTTCTATTTCTTTTCTACTGGTACAGGTAAAATGAGATTTATTGTTCAATACAAGGCCTAACTGTGAGCAGGCCGTGAACTTCACCCGGTGCACTCTGTCCAACAGCACCAGTGGAGAATGGGACAAAATATGGGATAAATGTCAGACACTGAGGGAAAAACCTGCCTTAGCACATATTGGAAGGCGTAAAGCAGGGCAGAGTGAGGCCAGGTCAGCTTCCATGTTTCCAGGTGACCTCTGGGCTGTTGTATCTTGGCCTGTCCCTGGCAGATGGACAATGCTGAGAGTTGGTGCCCACTGGAGCAAAGAGCATCCAGCATCCTGGAGACTCCAGCCCTGAAAGCATTCCTGAAGTAAACCCTTCTAATAAGGGAAAATACCAGCGTGCTTCAAATATTAGTAAACAAATGATTCAAAGCAGCCACTGAGGCCCACAAGGCCGGTGATTCACCGCCTCAGGAATTCACGCCAATTTTAATTCTCACCTGAACCATACCTGGAGCCGCTGGATGCACTGGAGCAGCCTGCAGCTCCCTCTCTGTCCCTGCTCAGCCTCATTGTCTGGGCATGCATTTGGGAGCTGAAACAGTGAGAATGGCATCAGAAATAGCTGTGGTTAACCCAGCCATTCAGAGAACCTGTGCTCTGCATTCAGAGCAAATGTGCCCTCTTGGAGCTGTTGGTGCTCCTTATTTTCCAGTTGCTCTTGAGATCTCAGCTTCCTTTAATCACATCACAACCTCAGACCAGCAGCCCTCCAGGGCAGAGATTTCTCTGTGTTTCCTGATGTATATAAATTGTCCAATATTGTCCAAACATGATTGTTCTGAGCTCTCAGAAAAGCCTGAGGAGCCTGATGCACTGGAAGGAAAAGAAGGAAGGTCCATGTAGAAAATTCCATGTATTTGCCTGGAGCAGATGCACAATCCATTGTAATAAACTGTATTTCAGATAAAATTTCATTGTAGATGTGTAGTTTACAAGCACAACACAATTTGGGTTAATAAATTGTAATGGCGCTGTTTCAGAGAGTGCCATTTGAAGTTGTTTTTCCTTCTGTATTATTGTTCCATACTGTAATTCTAGGAGGTTGTGTTGAAAGCTGGGGTAGAAGGATGCTGTTATGATGGTGTGACCTGAGTTTTCCTATCCATCTTGGGCTAGATAAAATTTTCACCTAGCTCATAAAATAGGTAAAATTGTGCTCTTAGCCTTGCCAGGGAAGCCTGGAAGTCAATCTGTTGATGCCAGGTCTGTTCTGCACAAACACAAAAATAGCTTGGAGCAGAACAAAACCAGCATAGTCAGGTTGGGTTTTTTTTTCTCATTATTTTGGAGTGTAAAATCTGTCAGCTTATCTGAAAAAAAAACTGAGGTAGAAAGACAATGACCTTTCAAGACTTGATTCAGTTTAAAGTTTGCCTGAAATGCTTTTCTTGAGATAAATTTAGTGACCAACTTGCCAGATAAAGAATCCCTGTACTTGTTGTATCAGGGAAATGAATATTTCAGCCTTCATGTTTGGAGTATTCATCCCTAAGAACAGAGTGGAATTTGGAGTGGTTATCTGACCTTTGCTATCCAGAGCAAAGCAAAATCCAGCAAGATGTGAAAATAAATGGAGGTTTTAATGGTGCTTTAATGCTTTTTAATGGTGTTCCATCCCACCTTTTACCAGAAATTGAGTACCAGGTTCTCTCAACTGTTGTTTAGCTGGGAATAGCTGCTGTAAAATTGTGTGAACAGGATGGAAAGGCACAAAACTACTGATCCCACATTACATCTGGTTTTGTCTTTCTTTGGATATCCATAATTTTACATCAAGGCCAAATGTATCCTGAACTTGGGTCAGACAGAAAGAAGAAAAACTCTGGAGGTGTCAGTTCATAAAGCAAAGTGTGGAGATCTGATCACCAAACCCAGAGCCATAAATGTTCCCTGATTATTGATTCCCCCTCGACTTGGAATGAATCCTCCCTGGAAGTGCTCTGAGCGTTAAATACCGTTGATCAACATTTAATATAGATCAGCCTTGATAGAGATCTAGGCTGGGCTTAATTTCTTTTAGCCCGAATACTCCCACCTCCCTGAAAACATGTGATTAAACTGTTCTGATTTCTGTTTGAGATGAAGAACTCTGTCTCCACCGAAAACAAAAGAAGGTTCTGTCGCAAGACAAATTGAATCAAATTCTCCAGGAGTTTTCCAGTTCAATTAAGCTGTGGGATAGTCCCTATCTTAGGTGCAAATCTCTCTGTGCATTACAGGACCACAGACAGGGATGTGGCAAAAGGTAAAACCGGGAGTTATGTCTTTAAGGGCTCGTTGGAGACACTTGTAATCTCGTTTTATTGGTGGGACCCTCCCCAGCATAATGAACTTTGATGAAATAGCTGTGGCGCCTGTGAAGCTGAGCAGGCTTTGCCAGGGAAAGACCTCCCATGAACAAAATCGCCCGGGCAACAACTCCACACTGCAGCCAAGCCAGAAACTCTGGCAAAGTCACCTCTTCCCATCTCTTAACTCCTGCAATTCTCCTTTTCAAGCCCTGCACATTAAAAAAAAAAAAGATTGCTCACTTTGCTCACTTATGTCCGTGGCTAAGGGATGGAGCTTAAAAAGAAAAATAAGAAATTTGGTGAGAATCCACTGCATGGTTGAAAACGGCTCCGAGTTCAGCAGCCAGCAAAGTTACAAGGACCATAAGGCTCTGCCACTAAGTTCACTGTCTAAGGAAATGAATCTGTGGAAGACTTTAAATAGCAATATTTTTAATTCAGTAAAGTTTCCACCCCCTGCCAGACTTGGAGAGATGGGAATAGGAATCTGTAAATTCATCATTGTTGTTTTTAAGGAGTTGGATCCGGGGAGTACAAACATTTAATAATGGATATAATTAAATTCTTTGCTAGTAAGTTTGACTCAGGAGCCAACTGGCACCGTAATGTCATTTCATTTACATAAAATATGTGGTAATTCTGATTCAGAGAACTGCGATTTCACAGAGCTGGAACTGCAGATGAAATAAAGGTGAAAGAGATCAGATTTATGAATATCTCTCTGATAACTTGTCTCAAGTTTGGAGCTTAGATATTCAAACTCTGATATTTTATAGTAAAACTCCGGTCCAAGTCAGCTCCAAGCACAATCATTTTCAGTATAACAAATTAGGGCACTTCTATTTCCAGGTGATTAAATTAAGATACCTTCAAGTGACCTGATTTTGATAGATGTTATTAAACCAAGCCTGAAAATCAGACTCCCCTTGTAGTGAAAACCTGAGGGATCAACTAACAATGAGATTTTTGCTGTCTTGGTGATGAACTGTCCTAAGAACTGCATTTTCAGTGAACATGAAAACTTCACTGAAAGTTGATCCAGATGTTTCATCTGACCATCCCTAAGCTGGTTCATCTCTACATATAAATAAATTTTCATTTTGGTAGAAAGTGAAAATGCAGCACTTCCTTCTTTGTCTTGGGTTTTCCAAGCAAACACTAAATTATTTTAAGTCAGCGACACTGAGGAAAGATTTGTGGGATTGCTTTTAGCTGGGGAATTTTCATTTTGAAACAGGCTTCATGCTTTAATAGGCTCCTTCTCGGCAACACTTGAGGGAGTAGCATCTACAGGGAGACAAATATAAATTGAAGTCAAATCACAGCCAGGTTTACTGGGAATGTTCAGAGCTTCAACCTCCATTAGGGCTCCTCAGGCCATGAAAAAGGTTTGAGTGGAAATCCTGGCTTAGAACAGGATTTCTTCTCTGTCTTCAGACACTCATCCCTTTGCCCTGCAGCTTCCTCACTTATGTCTCCCATGAAACTGAAAATATTTGAGTGGAATAAATAAAAGGGCCATTCTTTCACAGTTTTGCCCTAATTCAAGTGAATTCCCTGTTCTGGTTCCATGGCCAAGTCCCAAAATACCTGTCTGGCACAGTGAGGAAGGTGATACCCACAGGATGGGAAAGAGGAATGGGATGGAAGAGGAAAGATAGGATTAATTAATTAATGTCCCAACTGTTCCTGGTGCTGAGCTCTGCAGGGTCCCATTGCTGTCCAACTGTTCTCCCCAACACCAGCCACACATGGCCAGAAATATCCCAGGCTTTGGGGATTTAGGTTTTCCTGAGGCTGTGCAATCTTGTATTCATCCACAAATGGGAGATTTAGTCCCTAAAGGACTTGGAAGCACTTCAAGAGCTCAGCTCATCCTTTCCCCACTCAACAGAAGGATCAGCTGTGTCCATGCAGCTGCTTTTACCCACCTGGACACAGGATTGTGAGGAGGGACCCAGGGTCTGGACCATTCCCAAAGATCCCAAGGAGACAGATCAGGCTGGTCAGATCACCCCGGAGCTGGGAGCAGCCCTTACCCTGATTGTGTGGTCACAGAGCCTGAGATTGTGCCCTTTCCACAATAAGTTCCTGATTGTTCATGAACGCTTTGGGATGTTTGTGGCAGAGGATTGGTGACTTCGTTTCTCATTGTCTGCGTGTCAGTGGGGTCAGTTCCCTAATTGTCCCGAGGCAAATTAAATTCCAGCTCTGCCATCCAAATGAAACTGCAAACACAGGGCGAGCAGCTATTGTGTGGCTCTCACCCATCTCTGCTCAGCTGTCACTGAAGGAACAGCTCCCTGTCTGTTTTACCTGCAGAAACCAAAAGTACGTGGTGCCCTTCTAATCTGGAAACAAAAGAGAACAAAGGCAAACAAATGGAGGCCAAATTATCTCGCCTTGAGATCTGAGTTTTCTCCGTATTGAACTTCTGGTACCTACTTAATGAGCCCGGGTTGTTGCTCGCTAGTGAGAGAGAACAAAGCAAAGTGACTCATGCTGCCTTGTTATTGTTACATAATCTATACAAGTCATTTATTTTTATGGTTAATTACTGGATTAGTTAAGTATATTGGAAATGTAAAGAGATGTGGAGTTAGGAGAGATTCAGTGTCTGTTAATTTGTGCAGGATGTCTGTGGGTATCCAGAGGGAAATCTGTGTAAAGAGCAGCTCTTTTCAGGGCTGATCACTTGAATTTACTGCCTTCAGCCTCAGCAGGCACTCAGGTTGGGCAGAGCCTTTTTTAGAGTGACAAATCCCCCTTTTTTTACCTCTGTGAATCATTCCTGCTGAGGGAACCTGGAGTCAAGACGTGGTTCCTCCTCACAAGAGCACAGGGGACCCCAAAATCACTGCCTGTGTTAATCACCACAAAGCTGGCTGCTGTAATGTTCCCAACCCAGCTGCTAGAGGTCGGTTTGTGTTTCTTTTATTAAAATGCAGCAACAAGAACTCCTCAGAAGTGGCTGGGTGCACCTCACTATGCAGCAGACACCCAAGCACGCATTTGAAGTCTCAAACACCACGAAGCGACCTAAACTGGGGTTACCTGCTGAGGCATCGGTTTAATATGGAATTACTGCTCTGTTTTTATTGTAATGACCAATTAAGGATCAGCACCTCAGAAACCTCAGGTGCCTGATTTACAGGGAGCAAGCACGGCCCTGGCCAAGCTGCCCTGGTGGCAAGGCCAGCGCCGGCCTGTTGTGCCAGGGTCACCATGGTGCTGGCAGGGCTCCGCTGTGTTTGCCTGCCCAGCACGGATCCCTGCTCGCTGCCGGGGATGGATTGGGAGCAGGGCAGTTGCTAGGAGCCTGGGGAAACACGAGTGCTCCCTGCTTTCCACACAGCTCCACTTCAAAGCCAGCCAGGCCGGGGAAGCGCCCGGCGCTGCTCTAACAACGCGCGTTGCGTGGGGCAGGGACTCACGGGCTGTTCTTCTGGGGCTTTTTAAAACTAATTTTTATTTAACCTCTGCTTTGACCCAGCACCTGAGTGTGTTGGCCAGATATGCTTCATTTCAGTTTATTTAACCAGAATGTTTGCTTACTCAGTGACCACTGGAGGGGAACTACTGCTCTTATTAATTCCACAATGGGTATTTGTTGCTTCTTGTTTTCTGACATTTTCTTGATGACCATAATTGCAGAGTTCTTGTTTTCAGATAATAAATGCACGTGTCTATTTGCTCAGGCATTATGTAATTGATGCCCAGCTATTAATTAAAGATCTAGACTCAATGTCTCTGAACCTGCCTCCGGATATTTGTCCTTATTGTGTCATACCTTGGATGCACAAACAGGGAAACCACGGGCAGCTTTGCATGGGCACTGCTCCTTCCCTTTAATAAGGAAGCCTAAATTCAGGAGTTGCAAAGAAGGATTATACAGAGCGAGGAATATTTTTCTGATGGGATTTTGATTCTTCCTTCTTTCCCTGGGCTGCCAGCGTTTTCCTTGAGAAGCTGACACGCAAACATAATGAGCTGTTTGCTCTGCGCTGCTCTCCAAAGGCCCTGCACACTAAAAGGAGTTTATTTTGCCTTTATTGCTGTTGCTGTTAATAGCAGGGCAGGCTATAGCTGGCACTGGGAGCAGGATGAAGATTTCATGGGTGAAAAGAGAAATCAGAGATTGCAAATTCACTGCAGGGAGAAGACGGATTGGTTGCTGTCATTCCCCAGAGCCCATTTGGGAAAATATGTTATATGATCCTGTGAACAAATTGTTACTTTTCCAGACAAGTCTGTTTTCTGTGTAAACACTTTTACTGTAGCAATGTACAAGAACAACACTTTCAATCCAAAACTCAACAAAAATAGACACCCCAGAACATTTGGAACTTGTTAAACTCCAGAAGCGAAAAAAAGGAAAGAGAGGCTGCAAATTAAAAAAAAAAGCTTTCCACTTTTCAATGTTCTGATTTTTATATTTTTAAGGGTCTAAAACTCCTGCCAGAGAGCTCTGAAGCTGTTCAAAGCAGCTGGATCCCCACATATAGCAAAGGTGCAGCTTCAAGAGGCACAAATTGTTTTGAGTCCACTTAGTAAGAAGTCATTACCTGTGAAGAGCAAAGTTAATGAGCTTGGGAAGGCAGGATTCGGTTCCTACCCCTTTCACAGACTTCCTGTTCCCCTCAGGAAAATCCCTGGGCACCTTTGTGACTCAGTTTCCTCACTGCCAAATGAGCAAATACCTTCTGAGCACACAGGGAGGGAGGGAGGGAGGGAGCTGCAGAAATGCAGGGGTTTATCACCAGCAGGTGCAACTCCAGTTCCTCCCTGCAGCCAGGAACCTTCAGCTGCCATGGGCTCCTCTCAGAAATTCTGGTTCTCTGGAACCAAAAGGTTTGGTGGGAAAGAAGTGATTTTGTTGTGTTATGATGGAAAATCTGCCCAAGGTTTTGCTTTGAGACACTTCAAGATTGCATCAGTGCAGTTAAAGGTCTCATTTATCATCTGTACCAGTCAGGGCAGTGTTGATCTTATCAGAGCCAAGTCCTTCAGCTTTTTAATCCTTGTGCAGACCATTGGGCATTCCATCGAGCTGCTAAAACTTAACTTCTGAAATACTGTTTCACTTGAAAAGAAAATGGGATTTCTTCCTGTCCTCAACAAAAGCACCATCACTAAGCCCCAAAACAGACCAAAGGATTGGTCCTCATCCCTTTGAGTGCTCACAACCCCCCAAAGACAGAGGCATCATCTGAACACAACCTAAAATCACCAACTTTGTTTTACACCTGGGAGTGCTGTCAGCAGCTCACGGTGAACACATGTTAAAATAAGGAATTCACATTTCTGGCTTGTTCCTGAGCTGGAAACGCTGGGTGGTTTTTTGAATTTTTTTTTTTTCCATTCCCTAGGCAAATTCAATCTTTTGCTTCTGGAGCTCTCAGAGTCCTCATCTCTTTCAGCATTTGGGTTACTGAGTGAGGAGCTGCAGCCCAGAGCTGCTTAGGTTTGGAGGGGCTGCTGCAACCTCACATTTCCATACACAGAAGATACACACAGCTCCTGATCCAGCATCACAAAATCTGCCTTAATTTCATCCTGCATAACAAAATGAACCCCATGAGAACATTGGCATCATCTCTTGGCTCCACGGGCTTGGCTGCCCCAGGCTCAGCTTCTGAAGGTCTCAGAACTTTTATCCCAGTTCAGATAATATTGCCAAAACTCAGGCTGTCGTCTCTATAAAATAATTGCCTGTCCAAGTCTTTACAGTCTCTACGCTGGTTTAATAACGAGTAATTAGTTGAATAAGTCCAATTAATGCCTTTGTACAGATCTAAGATTGGAGTAGGATTGTAGGTCAAGTTTAATTTTAAAATGCATTAGAATTTCTATCAGTCTGAACACACCCAGGGCAATGCTATTATGGGCTTTCCCATGAATACATATGAATCATGATTTGGAGCCCAGATCTAGCAGTGCATGTTTCAATCTCTAAAGCCTATCTGGAACTGGAATAGTCTCTGCAAATGGGGCCTCCTTTTTTTTTAATTCCTAAAAAAAACCTTCTCTAGAGCCAGTGTCACCTGTGAAGGAGGAGGTTACTGAACAGACCTGTAAGTGGAACAGAGAAACCCTGAGTGGGAGTTTTGTATCAGATGATGCTTCACAGAGGGTCCTCAAACCCCTGAACAGCAAAACCCCCCGAGATCCACCCCTGACCAAGGCTGGGCTTTTCAGAAGCTGCTGAGATCCATGAATTTTAATTTCAATTGCAATTTCAATGGGTGACTCTGTTGCTGCAGGGCTCTGCCAGCCCTTGCCCCAGCCCTTGGCTCAGGCTGTGGCAGTGCAGGGAGACTCTCTGAGCAGTTTTCTCGCTGAAAAGCAACATTTGCCTTTAAGATTAACGGGCTAGGCCAGGAAAACTTCTCAGCCCTCTGGACAAAATGTTGCCGAGCCATTAGAGGCACAAAAGGACGAGCAGTGTTTTGCAAGGCAGCTCATTTACTGAGTGTCATTAAAAGCTCCTGTACCTCCCTGGTGTGTTGTTCTCATTATTAAAAGATAGACAATATTACACTAATTGGAGGTGAGTGTTTTAAGTGCTGTTTTTATCCTCTATCACTCCTCTGGGTGATCAGAGCTATCTGTTCTTGTCCCTCCCTGACAAATTTCCTCCCAAGTGGCTTTTATATGAATGATTACATTAATTACCATCTATCCTGGACCACTAGCAGCTGGATTCTGATATTAAAGTTAAGTTTTAAATTGTTTCTTTTTATTTCATTGACATTCTTCACTGAGCTGGAGGGAGGATCCCAGTGAGATTATTGCTCACTGTGTCAGATTCCCATTCTAGAGGTTTTGGGTTAATAATAAAAGTAATTATAAATCACATTTCTAGCTATGGAAATTCAAAAAATAATAATAAAAATAATAATAAATAGCAATATTAAAAAATAATAATAGCTGTTATTTGAAAGTAGGTCGTTCAGAGCAGCTAATGGACTCAGGCTACCAAAAATGTCACTTTTATGACTTGGGCCCTGCCATCCTCCCAGCAGTGACATCCAGAGCTTGCTGACATTTTTTGTGAGAACTTTTCCTGCTGTTTTGAAGGTTGTTCCCTGCTAAGTTTAGAGATTGTCCCTCAATTCTTCTGCTGGAAGGAGAAGTGCAGTTTGGGTGAGGTGAACTGACAACCATCACCTCAGTGGGTTATTATTGTTTATGATCTGCAATTTAAAAGCCAAATTTTCCAACAATTTATGGATGTAATTATGCACCTAATTTGCACAGTTATTTTAGACTGATGTATAATATTGGCTAACTGCAAGTTCAGCTGGGCTAATGCAGGGCTGGAACAGCCCCAGATGTTCCCTGGTGTGTTTTTCCAGGGGTTGAGGCCACATTTAACATAATCTCTTCTAACTACAGTGAGCAGTCAGTCAACCCTGCTAATAGTTTCACACCAGCTAAAGCCACATTATTTTTCAAGGTGAGAACATCCATTATTCCCAAGAGAAGAAATCTCCTCTGACTTTGTAGTTTGGCAGGAACGGGCACTGGTCAGACAAAAAATTAACAGCGCTGAGCAACTGAGCTGCTCCTTTTGAAGTGCAGGCCACAGGAGCAGCACAGCTTGGGAATTTTCATTTGGGTTTTCCAGGTGACACAGAATTCATGTGTGTGATGCACCATATATGTATCCATTGGCTCATCAGGAAGGATTTTGGCACATTCTTCCAGAGCCCACAGCGTCTGAAGGGTGCGGAAGGCCCCAGCCTTGGAAACCCATCCTTGGCACGCACAGCACAGGGAAAAAGAAATGTTGCAATTCCTGATGTCACCCTGCCCAAAGCCAGGCCAAAAGTCTGCCCACAAAACTGATGTTATTGTAGGATTTTCAGGAAGCTGCTTCAATAAATCAAGATTAAGCCCCCTGAGTTTTGCCCAGTGCCACTCTGGGGAGCTGAAAGCTGCAGGTTCCAGAGGGGAGGGGTCTCTGCTGCTCTAAAAGCCCCAAATCCCCTGATGGCAACAAGAAAATAGAAATAAATCAAAAAGAGCAATTCTAGAACTTTAATGACTCACCTTGGTGGTTACTAAGTACTTCCACAGCCCAGCTGAGCTGAATACTTCATAAAAGAGACAAAGCTGAAGAGGATCCATCTGAAAGTGGGAATTCCAGAGATTTATGGGATTTATGGCTGTAAATTCCTGACAGGGTTCTTGTCTGACTGCATCGTGTGACAGAATGATCACATCCCACAGCAAGATAGAAATGACTTGTTTAATTTCATGGTAAGAGAAATCCTGAATGAAATGGAAGTTTTGGGGGCTCGAGCCACTCATATGCATTCACTTTGGCTTCATGGTCTTTAAAATCTCTCAAATAGCTTTGAAGTGATTTTATTTATTAAAAATAAAAAACCAAACTAAGTTAAATTCAGACAGTAGTACAAAATAGACATACAAATATCTGGCCTGAATGAACATTTCACAAATATAATTCAAATAACAAATGAACAGCACAGTGGAAAACAACATCATTATGATTGTGGAGCTTAAAACCATTTTCTCCAAGTTTGCCTGCCTTCAAAGATATTTAAAACCTGCTTCTCCTCCAGTATGTATTAGTGTCAATCAAAAATAACTCTGCTCAGGTCAATGGATTTACACAATTGCAAAATTAGTATAAGTGAGAGGACAATCAGAGCTTTTGTATACTATAAAATCTCTCTTAATAGCAACAGCAATAGAGAAGAAGGAGGTGGGAGGTGCCTTTCCAGGACAGTCTGGGTGGATAAACAAGAAAAACCTGCTGAGTTTGTGAGTGAGGATTTGGAGGAGGAGCTGCAGCATTAATTTAACCATTAATTCACTCCTTGAAAATTTCCCCTTTCCTGTCTTGTCTTTTCCTCCATCTGGCACATTTAGCAGCAGTGGGGCTGTAGGTTTAAAATCAGAGTGCAGAGATGTGGTCTCCATCACACAGGATCCGTAAGAATCTGGAAGTTTAGAACGACATCCTGGAATGGGAGCAGTGACTTGGGGGTTGGGAATGTGGGACAAAGGGTGTCCCTCCACCCTGGGGCCAGCCTGGGGCTGTGCCCAGTCCTGGGCTGCCTTCTGCAGCTGCAAGGCCAGCACTGGGCAGCTGGGAGGGTGGGCTGGTGGATCCCAGGGGTGGTTCCAGGGAAAGATGCCCTCAGGAGGCACATTCCCAACTGCAGGTCCATGGCACAGCATCAGCCCTTCACCTGCAGGGGCTTTTCTGCCACAGGACATCAGTGACGAAACAAGGGGACATCAGGGTTTCACAGACCTGTGCTGTGACCCTCTGGTGCCTTCCCTGATGGGACAGGCAATGGGAGTCTCCCAGGACATGGAAAACCAGAGCCAAAAGGGAAGGAGAAGACACAGCACTGGAATCCTTTGTGCTGTGTGACTCCACAGATGTGCCAGAAGTGGATTTGTTCAATTGTTGTAGCAGATCAGATTCCCAGATCACAGGAGCCACTAAAAGTTGTCACTGAACATTTTTTCTTGGAAGCCTTGATGGACTCAAAGACCAAACTAAGTAGAGATGTGTGGAAAAAATGCTCCTATTTCTTGCAGAGGGACTTCCCTGGCCACAGAAGGTCCATGTTTGGAGCTGAGAAATGGTTCACTTCCCTGTAGAGAAGAGATTGCCCCTGCATCAATAGATATTTAAACCTTGCCAGCCAGAGAGGAAAATCCACTTATTCAGGACAAAATACAACTTCCTTAAAACTGCTGGGACTTTGCCAGCAGCTGAAACCACAAATAATTTACCCGGAGAACATGAAGTCAACCAGCTCTGGAACTGTGGGAACTGCAACTGTTGAATAAATAATTTGTGAATCTCATTTAACTAAGGACAATTATAATATCCCAAAGCAATAGAGGGATCAGAATGTTCCAGATAAACAGGGATGGGGCTCTCAGCTGAGAGCAGAGCAAGGCTTCACTGAAGGCCACGTTCCTCTGTCATTTTGGGCCAGGGAAGTGGAACCAGCACTTGGGGAGTTTATTCTCTGCTTTGTTTGCCTCAGAGTCATTTAGTGGAGCAGAGAGCAGTTCTGTAGGATGGAAAAGCTGCTTCTGAGCTCATGGGAGCAGCAAGAGCTCTCCCAAAGGAGACAGGCCCTGGCACTGAGGATGCACCACCGTGTCCTGGCAGTCCTGCCCCTGGCAGAGCCCCTGTGCCAGCCCAGGACTGCCCTGGAGCCACATTTCTCCAGAGCTTCTCCCTGTGGCCTCCAGAGCCTCCAGGTGCTCCCTCCCAGCCGGTTCTGCTTTGACATTTGGCTGCAGGGAAAGGCCAGGGCTGCAGGAGACACAGACCCCGCCAGGGCCATGCCCTGCCCTGCTCCCAGTGGGAATCCCTTCCCAAAACTCCCTCCTCCCTCGCCCCCACGCTCCTGTCCCATCCCTGGCTCGCTGTCAGTGCAAACAGAGCCAGACATGTCGTGATTTTGGGTCACCACCCACCTGAGAACCTGCCTGAGCTTTTGCCTGAGAATAGGAGCTGGTTGGGTTTTTACTTTTCCCACCCAAGAGAAAAATCAAAAAATAGAAAATATAAAGGTCTGAGGCTTCTTGACATTTTTATTCCAGTTTCACTCCCTCCCCTGAGGGGTCTGTCACAGTTCAGGGGGGTATTTTACCTTCTGTCCTGCTCTTGCTGACAAACAACAAGAGGTAAATTTGGACAGCTCATCCCAGCTCCAAGAGGGTTTCTCATTTCATTTCTCAGCCTCCTGAGGCTCTAGGAGGGAATCCCACCTCCAGACAGCTCATAAAGTCATTTGTGACACAGGATGTCCCAGTTACTATATAGGAATGTTGAAAGCATTTTATTTTCTCCCCTTTGATTTTTATTGGTTGAGCTCCCAGTGCTCTGTGAGTAATTATACCATTTGCTTTATGTCTTGCTTTTCTAATGACTAATGCCAAAATATATGTACAAGCAAATGGAAGCGTATTACTGAGTGATTAACAATGGACAATTAGGATTAATTAAGGCAATTATTTTAATAAATAAGAATTAGTAAAATATATCCATAAACAAAGCCGTGGCACATATTTAGCAGGGCTGATGCAGGCTAAAGAAACAGAATTGTGACAACTGGGAGTAGAGGCAAGGAGGAGACAGAGATGATTAAAGAGAAATAGTTGTGTACAAAAAAAATGTAATTAGGCATAAGACAGAATGTGCATCTCCAGACTGCTCCATCCCTGGCAAGGGTGTTTCACTTCATTTCATCTTTAACCACTAGAAGTGGGATTTACACACAGCCATTCCTGTGTAACCATGTCCTTAAACTTCCATCTCTTTCACAGAGAGGTCACAGAGGCATGAAACTGCCCTAAGAAACAACAGGAAAATCATCCTCTCCCATCCCTTTTTAGTAGCTCAGTTCTGCTCATAGCACCAATACCAGGCATGATCTGTCCTGGAGATTCTGAGCTAAGAGTGAAGTTTTAAGTGGTCTAAACAAGAAATGCTCTGACAATGCTGGAAGCAAAGAAAATACAATATTTCTTTTAAGACTTCTGCACCTATCCATGACATTCTTTAATACTCGATTTTTTAACTGATTTTGGGTGAGTTGAAGTTTGCCTTTGCAGTATTTCCTAGTGCCCCAGATTCCTCAGCTCCTGTCACCTCTGGAAAGGACAAAGCCTGGCGTGGCCACACTGGAGGATGATCCAGCTCCCGTGGCACCACAAGTGAGAGTTTTCCCCGGGGTTAATCTGCCCAATTAAATGGATATGGTTTATTACTGGGCAATGTTAACCTTTGGCACAATCAGATCAACAGAAAGAAGCCGGCAGAGCTGTAAAATGAAAGCAAACCTCAAGGTTTGATGTCCTAAACCAGTGCCTTTTCTCCCTACAACAAAGTGTTGGAGTAGATTGGAGTGCTTAAATTACAATCAAACGTCAGTAAAAGGCTGCTGGAGGGTTTAACAACCAGAGTGGTAGGAAAGGACAATGAAAGCCTGAGAGTGGTGCCACAGAGCAGGGAGAAGGTGTCCCCAGCCCTGTTCAGCAAACAGGGTTTGCCTCAGGGTAAAGCCCAGTTGGGTTTTTGGGGATGCTTTGGGCTGTAAAGCTGTCAGTGGCACAGCCACACTGTCCCCTCCTGCAGCAGAGCCCAGATCCAGGCTCAGCTCTGGGCTTTTCTGGGAACAACTCCCAGCCCCAGCAGAGCCTCTGGGCCCATAAATAAACTGCATTTCCGTGGGTGCTGAAGGTCAGCACAGTGACAGGAGCACTCTCCCAGCTGAGAAACCAAAGCACCCAGCAGAGACTTCCTCAAGTGCACGATTATTCTGTTTGTGAGCTTTGTCTGCTCTTTTTGGCCATGATTAAGCAGCAGGTTTAACACGTGGTTGAGGATTTTCCTGAGCTGGTGCCTCAATTTGTTGTTATGCAGCTGAGTTTTTGGTGGTTATCAAGATTTTGTCTGGTCTGTTATCAATAGTTGTGGAGGGGAAGGAATTAACAAAGAGACCAGAAAAGTGCATCCCATTGCCCCAGGTCCAAGCTGGAGGCCTCCAGATGTTTCACTAACTGGAAAACTGCACAATTTGAAGGGTAAATAATGTGTTGCATTAGAGATTAAAATAAAACAAGTCTGCTTCAGTCTGTTCTCAGGGAAGAAAAAAAAGCAAAAATTTTTTCCTTCTTTTTTTCTAGCATGGAAGAACATCAATATGATATTTATCTCCCTCTTGTGAGAGATGGAATCAAAACCATTTTAATTCATAAATATATGGGTTATTTCTTTTCTGAGAGTCCAGGGAGGACAGGGAGCTCCCAGTTTAAAACCACGCTGACAAACCCAGGTAGTGCAGCTCCCAGACATGGCCATTCCCAGGGAATATCTTTTCCTGGCTGCCTCTGGAGCACAGCCCTTCCAGCCAGCTTCTGAGCATGTTCTGGCCACTTGATTGAGCCATCATTTTATCATATGGCTTTTGTAACCTCTCTTGCCTCACTCTCATGCTGCCAATAAATCACAATTTCCCTCTGCCACGTGCAGGTTTGGAGGGGTTTTGGGGGTTTGAAGGAGAGGAGTTCAAGGTTTGCTGTTTGGGGTCAGTGCATTGTATTTCACTGTGTAAGCAAATACAGGCAGAGTTTTCTGTCAAGGTTTTCAGGCAGAGCAGTCCAAGAGACAGTTTCTTGTCCTAAGTAGTGTTATAATTAGGATTGCCACTGGAATGAAACACTCTGTGCCCACATTATGGTGTTACACCATGTTAGCATTTCATTGTCACACCTGACAGACTTACACACCCCCACATTTGGGGAGAGGAACCTCTCACACGCTGCTTTTCACAGCCTGGCTTTCAATTCCCTGCAGTGCTCCTCCATAAATATTTCCCTTCATGTGGGGATCAGTAGAGGACCAGGGATAGTGGATAAATGATCACAAAATCTTGTGGTTACTTGTTATCTGTACAAAGGCACACACATTTATCAGCATCTTGGCTCCAGCAAAGCAGGAATGCCGAGAGAAAATGTTTGGATTTGGTGATCAAGGGAAGCCTCTCAAATCCAGCTCTGCCAGCTCAGGAGTCCTCCTGAGCTCTGTTCAGAAAAGCAAATCAGCTGAAGCTGTCCACAGAAACACGCCAGGTTTAGGGGATCACAGTTTGTGTTTCCACTCTGGCAAAAAGACACTTGTGCCACCAGCAGCAGCATCCATGGGCATTTTATAATTCCAGCTTCCCATGGCTGGCCTTTTAGGCTCTCAGGGCAACCAGGAGACGCTGAAAAGAATAAAATTAAGAATCAAATCAAGAATAAACTGCGAGCTGCAGGCCTGACTCGTGTGTGAGGAGCTGTTTGTGCGAGGATCATTGCAGGAGCCTCCCCAGTTCATTAGGAGCCAGCGGAAGTGCTGCAGCCCCAAATTCCTCTCATTTCATCTGCAGAGGAGGCCTCTGGCGTGTAACCAGATCTCTGCCCTGCTTTAGGGCTCCCTGATCTTTGCCTTCAGACTTCTGGCCAGGATTAATTTACATAGGGCTGGAAACAAGCGTGGCACTGGCCGTCGGCTTGAGTTACACGCAAGGAACACCAATAAACTTCCTGGTGGAGCTAATAAAGGAAATTGGGGAGGAAGGAACAGTCTATCAATTATCAATAGGAGAAAAAGTTGTAGGAATCGAGCAAATTAAAGTGTGCAAACCAAGTAGTTGGAAGTTGGGATTCAAAGGGGGACTCGGAGCTCCCTCTCATTTTGAGCAAAATTCCATTTACAGGCTGGCAGAAGAAGAGAAAAATAAGCCCAGAGAAAGGGAGAGTAATGGCAGGAGACAGCATATTTTGGAAAGAAAGGAAAAGGGGATGATTTATTCCTAGCTGGGAGAGGTGGAGATGTGCCCCTTTTCATAAGATGTGAGGGGAAAAAAAACCAGCTTTTGGACAGGGGGATTTTCTTGAACCATCTGTTTGCATCATTGTTTTAGTGCCACTCCTATTTTGCTCCGATTGTCAATAAATGAAAATTCAAAAGTAATTTTCACTGGAAAATTAATTCCAGTGAGAACACTACCTCCATATTCAGTGCTGAATCTGACCCAGGGGAAAAACTGGGACAACATGGAAGAAGACAGAGCCCTACTCTTGTGGGGATTTTTCCCCATCACCACTCTCCAGTTAACGGGGGTTTTTTACCAATGGCTAAATCTGCTCCATTTCCAAGGAGCCCATCCTGCATCTCAAACACGTTCATACTTTCTGCCTTGGATTGAAGTTTTCTTGCAAATTGGGCTTGTTATCCTTTCTGCAGACTATTTCTGCTTGTTTCCTTATAGTAGAAGTAGTAGTAGTAGTAGTAATAATAATAATAATAATAATAATAATAATAATAATAATAATAATGGTAAATAGCTTCTCCTTTCACATTCAGATTTCACAGCAACCCACAAGAGAGATTAAGAACAAGATCCAGGAGAGCAAAACCAAATTTTTGGTCTTGCAGCACGCTTCTGTGAGGTCATGGGTCAGAAAAAAACAGGGCCAGAAAGCCCAAAGATGGGACACACCCTAAGCCAGGCCTAACTCTGAGCACCCTGCTAAGTCCCTTTTTGGCAGATGGGCTGTGCAGGGGGATTTCCTTGGCCAGCGAGCTCCTTACAATTTGTGCTTTTCAGTAGTCGCGGTCGGGATTGGGAAAGTTGTTTATTATTCAACCATCTCTTCCAAAGCAAGGGAAACTCTGTTTATAAGAAGCTTCAAAAGCCTCTGTCACAGCTATCAAGGCTCCACACTCTGTGCCTTTGCCAAGTCAAATTAGGTTATTTTACTTGATATTAAGTTTGACAAGCAAAGAGCCTGTGAAAACCAGAATCCCAACTGGGCGTGCCTCCCCCAGCTCGCTCCATTTTTGAGGGCAAAAATTCCTACAGTAGCCCTATTCTTCACTCTCATATTTCTGTCTGTATTTATCTTGTCTGGAAATTCCCCTCACTGTGTCCTAGACATCTTCTAATATTCAGATTCTCCAAGAATGTGACCAACTTAGTTTTGGCAAACCAGTCTCACCGCACGGGGATGTCTCTGTGGGCTTTGGTTTCTATTTACCTCCAGAGATGATAAATTTATTATCATGCTAATTTGCAGGTCCACTGGGTGTATCAGACTTGTGGGCTCCTCCATCCTATAAAAACTCCCTTCTGTTCCATCATTTCCTGGCGAGGGCTGTGCCAAGTCAATTTGTATATGAACAGCCGTAGATAATGAGGGAAAAATATTAATAACACATTGCATTTTTAGAAAGCAGGACAAACTCTTTGAGGACAGAGGGAACGTGGAAGATTTCACTCCTTACTGCCTATCCAGGAAGAGTTTCCACTAATCTGCTTTGACCATGTTGAAAACAGAATCAGGTCTTTGAGACCCACCATGGTCCAAAATCCAAGGAAATATGTAATCAAATAATTCTTGCACTTTACTGAATAAAGCTGTAAATGTTGGCCTAAATGTTTCTAAAAGTCACTGCCATGGATTTCCCCCAGCATTTTGGGAGCCCAGCCCCAGGACAGCTTCATCGCTGTCTGGTTTAGCACTCTTATTTCAGTGTGGCCACCAAAACTGGAGCAGAATTTAAATATATTCTTCAACAGATGGAAATACGAATCTGCATTATCATGGAAACATGAAATAATTGAATCATAGAAGAGCCTGGGTTGGAAGGGACCTTAGAGATCACCTAGATCCAGTCCCCCTGCCCTGAATCATTCCATGAAGAGAGAATATTTCTCCCTTCTCTGACAATTCTTTGTGCTCCAGAAGAGTTGCTGGCAATGGGAAAAGGAGCTCCAAAGGAGCTGTGTGTGAGGTGCTCTCCTGATCTTTGCATGCCCTTTTCTGCCTGCAGCCCAGCAGAGCCCTTCCCACAAGGCTGGGATGAAGCAGCCTGAGGGATCCTTGAGTTTTCCAAGGCACCAGAGGGTCGGGGATGTCTCTTTGCACTCTGACTCCATGCTGATGCAGGACACCCCGAGAAAGGTGATCCCACACTGCATTCCAGGCAAATGGCACCAGGCTGGCTGTGAGTGTCTGCATCACATCACAAACCCCCAAACAAGAGATCTTTCTTTGCCACAAAGGGGGGATGAAGGAGAAGCACTGCAGGAGAAAACCTGTGCAAAGCAGGAGCCGCAGTTTTAGCAGGGAGCAGTGGGTCAGGGTGTGTAAATTTAATGTCACACTCATGCACAGTTGAGGTGCACATAAAAAGTCTGGGAATGCCACTTTATTGACTCCTCAGGAAAGGCAGTGTGCACTCCAGGAGGGGCTCTTGTCTTACATCCTGGGGATAATGTCACTGCTTTGGGATTCATAAACGGGGTCTGCACAGGAAAAGGGGATTACGCCGGCAACGCGAGAATCCAGCACGAGGAATATTTACAAGCTATAAATCCAGCTGTTAATTTCAGGTTATCAAAACCAATCACTGTCTCTCAGCTCCCAAACAACTTCTCATCATCATCATCATCATCATCACCATCATCATCACACCAGGAATCAGCCACTGCAGAATGAGCTCAGAGTGAAGCTGAATTTCCTGAAGTGCATTGTGTTCCTTTCCTTCACTAAACATTGAATCCCAGCCTCAATTAACAAGATATTTCTTGCTTAGGCAGGAGAGGGGGCAGGAGGGGGAGAGGTCTTCAAGAAATACATGCACAGCTTTCAGGAAGCAGAAATGTGTTTGTAATTTGCAACAGGAGGGAAAATAAAAGGCTGAAAAGAAAGATTGATTCCAGTTTTCAGACTATTAAATCAATGTCAACTTATCAAATCCTTGTATTTCCTGGAAGGAGAACAAAGGTAACATAAATGAATATGTTTCCAGATTTGTGATCTGTTTACAGTTATATTGTGCACTTATTAGCAGTATGTCTATTCAACCACAATTAGAAAGACTACCCTTTTTCCTTTGAGTTTCATGTGTAAATTTGTACTCAGAGGAGCGATAAACAAAAATCAATCTCTACAGGAGCTGTTCAGACAAGCACCCTTCAGACTTTACTACCGACAGCTGTGCTGAAATCCTTCCCCAGCCACAGGACAGCAGCTGCCAGCTGTTCTAACCCTGCACACAGAGCTCGTGCTCTGCCTTGCAGCCTTGTCCCACAGCCCCATCTCCCAGGCGTCACCTCGGAGCCTTTTGTGTTGCTTTTGTACAGAAATGCCTTATGAGAGTGCAATTCTGTCATCTTCAGGTGGAGCCACCTCCCACCCACCCAGGTGTGAGAGCACAGCCAGAGCCCTACAAGGGACAAAACCCCATCCCATTGTCAGGGTAGTCCCATATCCCAAATCCACAGAGCGATGGAAAAGCCTTTTACACCACAAAGCATCTGCAGTTTGGGTTTCAGCATGTTCTGAGTTGTGGCAGAGGTAGAGAGTCTGATCCTTTTTGGCTTTCTCCTCCATCAGTCTTGTTTTCTAATTTTGTACTAATCAGCTTTTATTGTCTCAAGTGACAGGATCTTTATGCATCCTTGGGGATAATGATCTCGAGATGTCATTTTGATGAGAGATTGACTGGGTTGAACAAACAGGTCAATCCTAACATAAAGATTATCATTGAAAATCAGCTGTCAGAGGCCCTGCTTAATTTATTCTGACCTCATATCAAAGAAAGCAACACGAATCCTTCTGGAAATACCAGGATAGTTCTGGCTCAGTGCCAGCACTGACAAAGATATTTTGATCAATGGCTGGGTAGGTTCCTTTTACAATGAAATTAGGCATGGTGTGTCTTCACCAGAGCCCAACAAATCATTGCATGCTGCTTGCTCTTCTCAGTCCTTCCTCTGAGCAACAGGATCCAGCAGATTGGGTTCAGCAGGGCTGGGGACAGAGATTCCACCGCATTTCACACCAAAATCTTCATGGCTCTTTTTCCCACGGCTCTCTGCTCCTCGTGTTGTGCTTCACCTCTCATGGTTGACAATAAAGTCCATTAAAACACAGGAGTGAAGTGAAACGACCGCATCTCTCAAACTCTGCATTTTGAAACCATCTTTCACTGCCTAGAAACTCTTCATCTGTAGGAAAATGGATGCATTTCCCTTGGGTTTTTTGCAGAACTAATATGAATTTCCTACGTTTCTTAGTTGTTTACTGAAAGAAGAGGTTAGTGAGAGAGGTTCGCATTTCCTGAAACACTCTGACCAACCTGATGTCTCCACTCCTCACAGGACACCATAGAAACCAGGCAGTACATGACTACAACACCATTAAAAGAGAAACCTTTGCCAGGAGAACTTCACCTGGGCAGTTTTTTTTTCTTTCCCAACCCTGTGTAGTGATGGGTGTCTCTTAGGTGGCAAGAACATCAGATTTAATAAGGAAGATGTGGGAATAAAATCAGAGAGCTGGCAGATGTAAAATGCTGTGTCTGGGTCCAGGCATCAGCCTCCAAGTGTCTGGGGAGGATAAATATTTCTGTGGAATAACCTTTTTGTGAGAGATTTCTCTGTGACTGCCTCTACTCCTGGGTTTCTCCTGCTTTCCTCTGAAGCAGCCTGAGCTGCCACGAAAACGAGGGGTTGGATTTTCCATGTTCTGGTGTTGTTTCTATGGAATGATGGAGCACCTGCCATGTGAGACACCAGCTGTGCCTTGATGTTGGAAAAGACACACAAAAGGGAGGGGAGGTGTGAGGACAAGTCCCTCAGCCTGCTGAGAAAGGGGTTTCTCATGAGGTGATGGTTCAGGATGCACAAGGACTGCCCTGATTGTGCAGTGGTGCCCGCCCAGGTGGCTCCTTCCACACTTCCAGCATGGGATTGCTGCCTCTGGCTCCTCCATCCTGTGCTGCTCCAAACTTGCTCTGAGCAGCTACCACAGGTGATGTCTCTGCTTTTTTTACCCTTTACAGCTGGAACTGCTGGGCTTTTACAGTTACAGAAGCTCCTCATGACTTGGGGGCTGAAGCAAACTTTGAGTGTCTGGAAATGAAACCAAACCAGGCCCCAGGTTATAGATCCTGGTCCTTTCTGGCTTGTGCCTGGTCCATCCCACCAAACAGGAGATGGCCCAGCTCCAGCAGCCCCTTCTCCTTCCCTGGTGGCTGCACAGAAGAAAGCAAAGCCCAGCACTGTGCAAAGCCAGGCAGCCCGTGGGGCGGAGGGGGAAGGGAAACGAGAGAATATTTCAAATAAACAAATATACATCCCAGGAAAAGCTCTTCCCAAGAATTTGTAGAGAACTGCCTGCAATCAGTTAATCAACATAATTGTTTCTAATTAGGTTCCAGAGGCACCTCACAAACAGAGGATGGGGTCTGGGGAGAGCAGAGAGGAAAAACCTTGCAGTGGTGCATTAATGACAATCATAACTCTCTGCACAGCCAGGGAGGCTTCTGCTCTAATTAGAACCATTCTTACCGAAATGGGAGGCGACATGATTTGTGAAAAAGACACCCTCAGCATGTAATTTTCTATGTAACAAATCTAGAAAGATGGATGCTCTTTGATCTCGATTCTCCTGTTATTGCTGTTCACACTGGGAAGGGCTCTTTAATGAAACAATCTCGAGGTAATTTACCGCCTTTGAAGTCCTGAAATGTGCTGCCAACAAAATTTCTGGTTTAGTGGAAGCTGCTGCAGCAGTCACTCAGGGTTGCTTAATGGAGCACCAAAACTGGAACATCAAGACATCAAAGGTGAAGGTGCCATGTGATTAATAAACGGAGCTATTCATTTGTTTCTGCCTCAGAGGCAATCTGACAATTTATTGTCACCGGCTAATTTGCACTTTGTGAGTACTTGCTCTTGCTAGTCATGCTGCCTATAGAACAAGATAAGTGATGTTTACACGGAGGGGGGAGGAGAACAGACCCTTTTTAAATCTGGGCAAGAGGGGGGAATGCAAAGGTGTTTTCCAAAATGACGGTGGAAGCAACCCAGACTGTGGAATTTTATAGAGGGGAAGCTGGACTGAGGGGGGACTCGTTCCTGCCCGATTCCTGCCCTCCCCCTGCTGCCTTTGACCATCTCCTTGTTTACACGCAGTTGCCAGGAAGCAAACCCCAATTAAAAGTGGATTACAAGGCAATGAAACAGCATTGTTAAGAGGGAAGAGTTACACCACTCCATTTCTTTTTAATTTGATGGCTAATCCAGGGGGTTCAGTGACTCTGGGATGGGGAAGGTGGGTCTTGAAAATCTCTGCTGGTGTCTGCAGTGGCAACAAAGTCTGGTTTTTTGAGGAGAAGTCTTTCCTCTTGGAAAGGAAGTGTCCAGGTAGGACCTCCACCCCAGCAGGACTTCCTTGCCTTGAGAAAGACTGAAGAGAAATGAAACAGCCCCCCACAAAAAAGAGAGGAAAAGGTATTTTCCCAGAGAAAGTAAAAGCCTCATTCAGATAATGAAGTCTGATCACCTTTGTGACCAAGCGAAAACAAAATATTTGTCTAAGAATTCCGGGAATGTAATGGGGATGTGGACTCTGATAATGCTGCCTGCAACAAGGAGGAGCTTGGAGGAATCCAAAACATGAAGAGCAGGGAGAAATAGAGTCAGTGCCTCCCAGATTAGATCTGTGGATGAATTCTCCCTCCCTGTTCCTGAAAAATCCCTTTCCATGGCTCTGCCCTGATCAGCTGGATGCTGATCTCCCTCCCTCCAGGGCAGAGGAGCAAGGGGCATCCTCTGGAGGATGCTCAGCCTCCTTCTCTAAAGAGGGGGTCAGACACAAGGAATTTGGTCTGATGGGTGTAAATTGGTAAAGAAATTCTATTTAGACACTTTCATAAAATTTCTATCCAACTTCAGGTTTCCAGCCTTCTCCCAAGAACTGGGAATGGGCAGCTCCAAATCCAGGTTTGATGTTTTCAAAATTAAGACAGAAATCTCAGGTCAGAAGAGAGCCTGGGTTCTGACTAAAGGGCGAGTCTGATCATGTTGGGTTTTTTCATTTGGGTTTTCCTGAGGCTGGCACCCAGGCCAGGCAGATACCCCCCAGCCCTTAAACACAAACCAGAACCCTCCAAAACTTCCACCTTGGGCTGCCCCAGCACCCAGGGGTGTCCTGCCACGCCCAGCACGGAGCAGCCAGCCAAACTGGTTCCACTGGTGGGGCGAGGTGGTCTCGAGCTCCCAGCAGAAATTCAAGTGCCAAACCAGTTCAGGGGAAGATCTCCTGTGCCAGGCTGGGATGTCACAACCACCACGCTCTGTGTGGGCACAGCAAATATTTATAGGCAACCTTTTCATGAACTGGCTGTAAACTGGGTTCACAGGGAAATGTAGGCAGGGCCTTTGGGGCTATTTTTGGGCCTTGCAATGAGGCTGGAGATAGGAGCCTCTTTGACAGCTCCCTGCCTTCCAGTGCTGGGCAGAAGGGAGAAGTTCAGAGCTATGTAAAAACTCAGGAGCAGCAATTAAAAAATCAAGTGGAGAACTGCTATCAAACCTCTGAAAGGGATTGTTTCACGAGCTGTTGAAGCTGGAGGCAGTAATTTGGCTTTTTCTGAACCCCTGACCATTGAAATCTAAATTTTGCTGCGCAAAGAATCAAAATGAACCACAAACCACTGCACAGCAGAAAAGAGTGGTT
>VWZP01007738.1:312842-339261 GCA_013396995.1 Dicaeum eximium | reverse complement strand
AAAAAAAAAAACCACAAAACAACCCCCCAAACAGAAAAGAAACCTTAATGAGATCTTGCATGATACAATCATTGTCCATCTTAAATAACCTCTTTTTATTAGCAGGTTTAAAGGACCCCAGACAGCAGCAAAATATTATCTGAGGGCCATAGCCATGGGCATGGAGCAAGGAAAGTGAATTCGAAGACCTCGCTACATCTGGAGTTTATCAGCTCTTTTCCTGGCTAGTATTACAGTAAACAATTATCTGTAGATCAGGAGACAGCAGGGACTTTAAAGACCCAAATTACAGAGAAAGGGAGAGAGAGAAGGAGAATACAGGAGATAAAAAGGAGCCTATGCATCTTATCGTGCTAATGAAATCAACCTGACAATCACTGCAGGCTGCGGGGGTATTACAGTGTCTGCCATGAAATGAGCACTTCCAGCACAGGCTCCTGTGTCAAACAGCAAATAGACACGAAAGAGAAGAAAAATGGACCGCTAGGGCAAGACCAGTGATTTACGGGCAGCAGCCCGACTGCTGGGCAGCTTTAAACCCTCCCCGGGTGTGCTGTCAGGAGAACAACATATTCAAATGTTTCCATTAGCATTTCAAGGGGCTGGGAGGGTTCTGCAGCTCTCTGAGCCCCAAAATGCCATTAATGAGGGAATCGGGAGTGCCCCAGCCGTGGTGCTGTTCCTGTGCCGTGGAACCATCACCTGCTGTTCCAAGGGCTGCAATAATCCCGCTCGCTCCATGGGCAAATTTGGTTCATTCCCATCATTTCCAGCCTGGGGTGCTCCTGGCTGACTGCAAACAGCAGCTCTTCCAGCAAAGATTTGGTCCCAAAAGGCTGTTTTCCAATAATTCTGGGAGGTAAAATCACCGTGGTCCTCAGTGGAATGGCTGCACTTAGAAATGTTGAGGTGTGCTCTGTTTTTATAGGGGATGGATCCATTGCTGCTTTGGAAATTTCCTTTTTTCACCCCTTTATGCACGGACTTTCTGTGTCTTTCTAAAGGAAACAACCAAGCCAAGTAATTCTTACAAGTGGAAAAAGATAAAGGGAAAATGGCCTTTGGAGCTGGGAGTGAAATACTGGAATGTTTTGCTTAGCAACACTTCTGGGGCACTAAAGTTGTATCTGTCCAGTTCCACATTGCACAAAGAGGTTCTGAGACTCTAAAGGTATTGCCAGGAGATCCTCATGTTCATGGTCAAATCTCCTCCAGCAGAACAGGGCTCATCCTGCTCTGAGCCAGAGCTCCAAGCACTAAAAAATGCACCTGGAGAAATCTTCCCACCACAACCCATCCTGACAGAAGCTGCTCTCTGTGACCCACCACAGGATTAAGTGTGGTCCTGGACACAGCTCCTGTGTTGCAGCCAAAAAAATAGAATTAAAACTTCATGTATTTGTGGTGAAAAATTCTACTTCTTTCAAACTGACAGCAAAATCAGTGTATCGTCTGTGTGAGCAGAGTTGTGAGAAATCTCCCGTGAAAAACGGAAAATATGAAGTGAAGTCAGAAAGGGAAGCTCTGAGGTTTGCCTGAGGTGGAGTCAAAAATCAACAGAATGGAAGGGTCTGATGAACTGGGGCAGGCAGGGCACAGCTTTTGCCACAGGCACCAAGGCACTGCAAGAACTTTCCTGATAATAAATTCTGTAATCCTTTAACTGGCAGCTCCAGATTTGTACCTGTGAGTCCGAATGCAGTTTATAAAAAAATCAAGTCAAAGCAGAGGCATTAATGATTTGTTTGTGCAGAGAGGCCAGGCAGGGATCCCTCCCAAGTCCTCCTTGCCCCAGGAAGCAGAGCAATCCGCTGCCATTTCCGAGGAAGCCATGAATTATGAAATACTCGTTTTGAATCCCAGTTATTTTGTTCTCTCACCTCTGTTTCTGGAGGAGGTGGGTCCTGATGCCCTTGGGAAGGCAGCACAGGCTGATTTCTCCCCACAAGGAATCTCCACATCACACTGAGGGCAGGGCAGTGCTCAGAGGTGTCCCCTGGGGCCGGGACAATTTTTCTGAAGATGCTCAAGCCTGTTTGGCTCATGGTGCTGAGGAATCCCAGCTTTGAGCAGCTCTGCCTGTGCCTTCCCATTGATCTCCAGCCTGGAGATGCAGTTCTGGGTTTGTTTGTGTCATCTTGATCTCTCTAATAGGTTTTCAAAGGGTAACATCTTGTTTGAAAGGAAAGAGGAAGAAAAAAAGCAAGTGACAACACTAAATTAAGGTTGCTCAAGATGTTTCTATGTGCCCTTCAGATTGGCAGCATGGTGTGTTTCAGTTCCCATTCCTTCCAATAAAATCCTTTTTTTTTTTAAGTGTGGCTATTGTTAGGATCTACTGTTTAAAAACAAATAGGAACACATTAAGGCTTCTTAAAGAACCCAAATTATCTAAAGGGTTCGATTATGTCCTTTAGACCTCTGTCTAACCTGTGCAGGTCAAAATAATTAAAAAACACACTGGAGGAAGAATTTATCTTTTGCTGAGGGTCATGAATCTGGATGAAGAGGATGAAATATGTAATTACTCTCTTTCCTACATGGGAAAAAAAGGGAAAGCAAGGGGGACATGGCAGTGACACAGGACAGGAGAAAGGAGGTGGAATGGGGAGTCCTGGAACACATTTGCTTTGGAGCAGGTTTGTTTTGCCAGGGCTGGTCCCAGCTGCTTGGTCAAACGTGCTGGACCAGCTCCTGTCTCCCTGTGAATCAAGAAGAATCTAAACTCATCATTCCACTGGGACTGTGTCTATTTATAGCCAGGGAGGGCTTTATCCAAGGCAGGTGTGCCATGAAGTTCATCTTCCAGACTTGTTTTTTAAGTGCTGAATTAGATAGAAGCCATAAATGCTGATAAATGGTGGTAAACAAGGCTTGTTTTGCCCTCCATGGCAGATACAAATCATTCTGTGCATTAAACAGCACCTGGTGGAGTTGTTTTCTCAGCCAGCCAGGTCTCTGGAAACAAAACTCCTGTTGCAAATATTCTCTCTTTCCCCATCTCCCTAGAATAAGGTTTCCATCTCTCTTTTTTTTTCCTGTCAGTGCAGTTTTTTGATTTCCCAGGCAGATACATGACCTGGTGGATGTCACATCTTCCTTCTGACACCACGCCCCTCCAAGGGGATGCATCCTTCCCTGTGGTGAAGGGATTGTGCTTCCTCAGTGACCAGCCTTAAATAAAACAGCCTAAAAACACCTTTATGGTGTCCTCTCCAAAGTGCACAGGTCAGATGAGGGAGGAGGGATTTTCTGTCCTTGTCAGTTCTTCAGCTGAGGAGCACAAGGGGAGGATGGGCAGAGCCAGGCTGGCAAATCCAGCAACAGAGGCACAGCTCCTGTCATTGCTCCTTTCCAGGAGTAAAATTCACCCAGCTGGGCACAAAGCCCACTGAATTTTTAATTTTTTTTTTAATTGATTACATCTAAATTTAGAGTTTGGATCGCTTTTCCCTAGTGGACTTCTCCTGGGAGCAATTCAGGCCTGATCAGCTGTGTTTGTGTTTTAAAAGCGTGGCAGCGCTGAAGGCTTTTTTACCTGAATGAGACAACAGAACCAAAGCTTGTCCACTAAAATTCTTAAAACTTCCATAACAGTTTCCTCAGGATTAATAATAGGAGCCCTGGAGGAGGAAGAGGAGGAGAGTTTGACATCTTCATCAGAATTAAATTGCATTCTGCCTGTCCTGGTCCTCCTGGGTGTGATTCACTTCCATTGCTGAAACGTGCTCTGAGGTTGCACCCCAAAAGTGATTTTATTCCAGAAAAAAGTGAAGTTCTCCCCCTGTACTTCCTGCACACATAATTGATCTGTGGCTACAGCTATTTCAAATCAACAGGAGATTCTGCTGAAGCAGAAAATAGTCCTTGATCTGCAGAGTATTGTGGAAGGCCAGGGTGTAAAATGCTCAGATATTTGTGGCAAATCAGAGGAATCCTCTAGAGCAGAATGAAGCATCATTTCAGCACTCTGAAGGGATGGATGGATGGATGGATGGATGGATGGATGGATGGATGATGGATGGATGGATGGATGGATGGATGGATGGATGGATGGATGGATGATGGATGGATGGAGACAGAACCACTCCACAGAACCAGCGGGAAGGGAGGTGCAGGAGCAGAACTCTCCATTGTTTGGAAAACGTGGATTTTACAGCATGCAAAAACAGGAGAGAGATGAAGAAGAAGAGGGGAATTCACAGCAGCAGAGGGCAGGGATGCTTTCAAGCTTCATTAAGTCGTCTGCAGAGCTGAATTTCTGTTTGGTCAGGACAGCAGGGCTGGGGGTGGCTCCTCAAAGTAAAAAGTTCTTTCTTGTGAAGAAAATTAGCCCTTGGCTGCAGCTCTGACTCACACTAAGCCAAACACAACAACCTGGAGCAGCTGCCCCTCTCTGCCCGGGAATAGGAAGGGGAGCCCCCAGACTGAGCTGGGATGAGGCAGGGATGAGTCCAGGGGGACAATTTCATCCTTGCCCTGAGCTTTTGGGGGTGCAGGGAGGAAGGGCAGCTCAGGAGAAATCCCCTCTCTTTTCCTGTCAGATACCGTATCAAGGCTTTAACACACAGCCCAAGGGATCCTTTTTTAGGGCTAATGATGGTCAAATCTCAACATGTTTGCAGTGTCAGCTCGACTTAAAAGCATCCTGCCAGCAGCCAGAGACTTCAAACATAGGAAAAATTGCCATATTCCTTGAGGTCTCCCATCCTTCCCTTTGCTGGATCTTCTTTCTGCAAACACCAAACCTGAGAGCCCTGACCTCAAAAAACACCTCACTAGGCAAGGTTCTTCTCCTGCCAACTGGAGTCAAAACTCAGCCCTCCCCAACCCTAGAGGAAACTTTCACCTTGTATGTCCCAGTTTCATTTGTTTTCAAGGTTATTTTCACTGCTGCTGGAGCTTAGGGGAGTTCTGTGCATTATTTACTTATCTTTGATCCATTGTTCCCAAGTCAGACATTCTGTTTCTTTCTGTTTTCAGCCTAAAACAGATTGTTTTACATCTCTTATTTTCTTAGTCAAGTATTTTGGTTTTGTTTTTCCTTTTTCGCCACTGGGTTAGGGGGGAAACTTCAAATATAAAATGTATAATTATTTGGTTTAGGAACATTAGGGAAAATGAGGAATGAAAGAGGGTTTGTATATTCAAAAGTTTTCTTTCTCTCTGTTATAAATTGTTTTTTTTACCTTGAGGCCAGTTGCTTAAATCACAAGGACTCCCAATGCAAAAACAAAACAAAAAAAGAGCCTGATGCAAGGCAAAGCGCAGTTAAATGGTCAGAAAAAGAATAATCATTTTCCTGGTTTTTAGTTGCCAGCAGGGGAAAACCTCTTCTTTACATCTCATTTGAGCTGCAGGATCTCCTCAGCTCATGCTAAATGAACAGTTCAGCTTAATTGCTGCTGAGGAACTCTTGAAAGAAGGAAGTTTGGTCAGGTCATTTGTTCCTTTTGCATCTTTATCTTCAGTCTGACATGGGTTTAACCTCTGCTCCTAATCCTCGTGTCAGTCAGGTTCAGCTTTAATCTCAGCAAGGGAAAGTAGCAGTTTGGGGTTATTTTAAAAGGAATAAAGTCTCTAAAGGTGACCACTGGGCTATGGCAGGATGGTGGCAAAAGATGAGGGGAAGAGATTTTTCCTGGAGAACCTCTGGAGGGAGAGCAGGAGCTGGGGAGGGAACCTTGGTTTGTTTTTTGAGGAATCCCACCAGGCTTGCAAAGCTTCGTAGACCTGCTTCTTATTTATTCATTCCTCCACCTGCAGGCAGAGAATGCTGTCCTGACACCTCAGGGGCTCTGAAAGTAGAAGAGAATTCTTGACTTGAATTCTCTTACCTAAATTTAGACTCTTAAATCGGGAGCCCAGCTGCTCCTGGCTTCCCTTTGTGGCCAATAGGGAGACAAAGACGCCTCCAGAGGGAATTTAAACATTGACATTGTGCCATTCATCTCTTTAATCCTCTTTTTCTGTCCCTGGCTGAGTCCAGACTGCCCAGCTGCACCCACTCTTTTGACATCTTCTTGTCCATCATATTCATCTGCCCCCAGAAGTGAAATTCCACCAGGATCCATAAAGCAAATGCACCTTTAGCCCAAGGGAACTCCTTGCCTCGAGGTCTTCCTGAGGCCAGAAGCTTTGGGGGATTCCAAAAAGTATCAGATATTTGTATCAGGAACAAGAATAGCCAGGTATAATAATCAGGGTTAAAAAAAAAATAAATAAAACATTTCAGAGAGCTATAAACCTAACATTCTTCAGGGTTTATGTGAACTTCTGACTAATAAGGGTTTGGAGTGAGTTTTGTACGGTGGAAATTCTCTGGGATTTGTGTTTTAGCTCACATAGGCACTTCTGAAATCCCACCCCCTGGGTCTGCTGGGCTTCTGATTGATCCAGGATGACATTTGCTGGGAGCATGTGTTTCTAATCATCAAACAATGCACAAATTTGTTTTAAAAAGTAGTGAAAAAAAAGGTCCTGGATAATTTAGGGGGAAAAGGAACAATAAGCAAATAAGAAAAGAAAACTTTCCTCAATAAATAGCCACAAATAATTTGCTCAGCAGGATTCCCTTCCCTAGTTCTGATGCTCTGCATTGCCTTCCTGTCTGCATAAAGAAAAACCTTGGCTCTTTCTTTCTGCTTAGTTTGGGTTTTTTCAGATGGCATCAAAAACATCAGGGATGCCTTGGAGTCTGGAATGATGGTGGGGATGAGGATGGCTGGAAGAACTTATACTCGACAAAATACAGAACTCAAAGCTAATTATTTTACAATAAATAAATATTTTACAAGGTACTTTGGGCATATTTCTCCAAATCTCCAATTAGGAGATCTCTAATTTGGGATGCAGCTCATTACAAGTGCTTTTAATGACTGCTGTGCTCTGAGGAAGTACAAAGCTCAGTCCTTAATAGCTGTCATTGGGGAGGAACCTTGGAGCCCAGATACTCATCAGGACACCGTGGCCATGCTCCAGTTGCTGATGGAGATGAAGGGAGTCCCTCCACAGAGATGTTTTCCGTGCAGGATGGAGGTGGGGAACCATCAGTGCCCTGCAGCAGCAGGTGGAGAGGAGGGACTGAGCCCAGCCAGGATTAAAGGATGCAGAGCCTGGAAAAAGAAGGTGAAGCCAAAGAACTGAGCAGCACCTGTACTTAGAGCACACAAAGTCTCTCCTCACCTCATGTAAGTAGATGAGGTCATTGCCAGTTAGAAAGGGAGAAGCCTCACAAGTCCAAGCAGTTCCTTTGTTCCCAATTTTCCCCTCCCTGTGCTTGCAGAGATCGCAGCACGTCCTATAAAGGTCACCCCACTCCACACCCTGAACCAGGGGGTGACAATTACAGCACCCCCAGGAGCTTCTAACCATTGCAAAATAATTGTTGTAAATTTTTACAGAAGCCTTTTGTGGGATTTGGTTTTTTTGTCGGGCTTTTTTTCTTTCACTCCTTGGTCTGTGCAGTTGAGTCACGGAGCTGGAAGGGGCTGAGGGAGCTCCGTCCGTCACTGAAGGCTCCCACTGAACACCCAGAGCTGCTTTTGTGTCACTGAACCCACCACAGTGAAACCACTGTTCTGCCACTGGGGCTGTGTGGTCATCCCCGAGACTGGAACTGAGCAAATTGCAGCAGCAAGTGGGAGAGAAAACGAACACAGAGAGCCTTTGTGTTCTACGGGCGGCCTTTTTAAATTTACAAAATGTCTTAGAGCTTTCTCTAAAAGCAGCCTGTTAGTCTTTGCTGGCCTTTTATTGGCTTGGCTTTGATCATTTCAATCAAATTTTATAGCTGCCAACGCTGAAGAACAGTTGCCATCCATGCCATGCTTCTTTCAAGTCCCAGAAACGATCCCAAAGAAATAACTCACTCCAGGGCTGGATCTTCAGAGAAGACAAGGGGCCAAATATTAACACAATTGCATCAGTTTGGACATCCAGCCACAGAGGAAAGAAGAATTTACGTAATTGTGTGGCCTTCTGTGCTCTCTTCTGCCTGTCCCACCCCACAGAACAGCAGCAGCCAGATTTCATTCCTTCACCCGCTGATGTGGCTCCTGCAGATCCAGTTGGTGCCTCAGTGGTAGGAAAATCATCTGAGGTGTCCTGACTGCCTGTGCACTGAAAGGATTTCAGTCTGCAGAGGTCTCACTGTGACCAATTTGCAGATGATCCTTTGCTTTTAGAGGGACAGAGATGTGTCACTGAGGCCATTGATGTCATGGAGTTTATCTCAGCACATTATTCAGTGCAGCAGGACAGGACCTTTCTGCCTTTCTAACAGAACATTTAATCCCACCTTTGCCTGTGCTGATGGTGAAAACTGAGGTCTAAAATCTTCTGTGGCTTTGTAGGCAAGTGGGACAAGCATTCACATCTGGACTCTCAATTCCAGGCATTCAAATTGCTGCACATCAGGGACCTGTGGGGCTGCTGCAAAGAAAGAGCTTTTTAAAAATCCCAGGGATGATTCCAAGCTCCCCAAGAGTTCCAAGAGGTTGTAAAGAGCTCTGGATCCCCACTGGATCCCCACTGCAGCACTGACACCCCTGGAAGTGTTGCTTCACCACAGCATCACCTCTCCCACAGCCAGCTCAAACTGTGGAAAAGGAGAATTTCTGCTCAGCTCAGGCTGTGGAAAGGGTGAATTCCTGCTCAGGGAAGCAGAACTTGTACAACAAATTGCAGCAGAAGCACTGGTTTTCTCAGAGAACGTGCCCAATTGAGCAACAGTGCCATGAATCCCTGATTCCTCTCCAGGCCTGGCCACCCACCCACTCGATGAATCTGTTCCCTCCTGGCAGCCACGGGGGAATAAAGTGGGAAAATATGGGGAGAAGGTGCTTCAGTGAAGAAGATTTGAGGGATTTTCTCCTCAAATCCCCTGCACCATTCCCTTCTCTTCCCTCCACCAGGCTGCATATGGGCAATGCAGGCCATTACTGATAAAGGCTGGCCAGAAATCTGAATATCATTAGAAGGCCTGGGCTGTTTAATAAAGGTTTTAACCACAGACTTGGCCTTGCTCACGGCTTCCCTCATCCTGTGTTAAAAAGTATCCTATGGAGGCAAAGAATTAAAGGCTCATATGTCCTGTGTTTTGTCCTGGTTTGATTTATGGTGCACTTTGGTTACATTCTCTGTGTGCAACCTGTTAAATCCCCCTGAGGAGGTGTAAGGATAATACCTGATGGTGAAGCATCTGTTTAAAAAACTGCTGAGGGCAGCCCTGCTGGGATTAGAGATTGGCAGCTGGGGAGATGATAGTTTGATCTTCATTATCTCCTTCTAATTAAATAAAACCAAAGGCACTGTGGGCAGCAAGCAGGCACCTTTTAAATGTTACACTGCTACAAACACAGATAGTTCAATAAAATCTTTCTGATGCTTTCCATTCGCAGTAGGGCTTGGGCTGATACCCCACAAACCACTCCTGGCAGCTTTGAAGCACCTTGAACCCACAACTTTTTCAGTTTTAAACATGATTTTTATTTAATGTGTTGCCCTTTCCCAGTTTTCCTGCCTCAATGCACCAAAGATGGGTCATACTGTGGTACAGGCAATGTTCAATAATCTGAGCAAGGGAGAGGAGAGAGGCAGCAACCCTGATAACACAAAATAGATGGAAATTAGGCTAAAAGAGCTGCTTTGTTTAATATATTGGCCTTTGATGGATGAAGTCGAGGCACGGAGTGAGTCAGAAACATAATGAGAAAGGAGTGAGCGTGTTTGGGTTTGAAGTGTGGCAAACTCCAGGCCACATTCTGATAATCCAGCAGTGGAAGGGGAAGGGGAGAGCCAGAACCAGACTCCTGAAACCTGAACACCTCCAGATGTTGACCTGTTCCACTGACCCACAAGGGCTGCAGCAGAGCCTGAGCTTCACCCCTGTGTGAGGAACCCAAACCTCCTCCCAGACTTTATAGTTCTCCTCCTTTAGCAGAGAACAGCTATAAATAATCCCATTTACATCTCCAGGACTTTGATTTCGTTTTCCTCCTTTCTCCTGCAGCTCTTACAGAGAGGCACTGGATAATTTTATGATCACTGAGCACTTGTCTTGCTGTTCAGGCCTGGGCAGTTGGAAAGGCAGAGCTTCCATGGCGTAATGTGGGATTTCCCTGGGGAAAGAGGAAGCTGTGTCTCCCCTTTGATGGAATATTGCAGGTTTTGTTTGCACTTCTTACGGGAGGATTGGGACCTGATTCTTATTTCTCTTAGATTTGATTTCTCTGATCACGAAATGTGATCTATCTTTCATAACAGACCTGCTGATTGGATCTGACAGTTGCACAAAGGAGNGGCAAAAAGGGAGATTGAAACCATCATTTCTATGTATCCAGGGAGCTCAGGGATTATTTTTAAGCCAAATAATGAATTTTGATTGGTGCTGAGAGTGTCTCAATGTGTTGGGTGGACACTTTGTGCCACATCACCTTTTTACATGAACACAAATTATGTGAGAGAGGAATTAATTGTGAGAATGAATTATGGAATTTATTATGAGAAATAGCCACTGGCTGGGGGGGTCCCTCAGTGCCACCAGGCTGGGACAGCCAGACTGTCACAGGCAGAGCAGGGACAGCAGCCTGAGAGCCCAGACCAGGCAGGGGGAGAATCCTTTGGATGTTCCTGCTGTTACACCAAGGTCCTTGGTGCCACCCAGGGCATCCCCCAGGCCTTTCTGCGCCCTCCCTGGTGCCACAAGGAGCTTTCCTTGCTCCCAGCAGGAGTGGGCTGCGATCCCATTCCCACAAAAGGAGGTTCTGGCTGGACTGCTGGCCTGAACCAGCGCGGCAAATCCCACGTTGACTTAAAAAACATTAAAATGATAACTTCATCTCGAGTTACTTTCCTATTCATCTATAGAATTTCTCAATTATGTATGACTAATTTTGCACAAAGTCATTATTTGGAGCAATTTGTCTAAGTATGAGAGGCAACACCTTCAACCTTCCTGGATGGTGGGTGGGGAAAATGTCATAATCAGTTCTGCTTTGGCATGAGTTATTAAGCGGTCACAGGAGTTCAAAGGAGAGAAATAATGAACAGGTAAGTCATTACATGCAAAAATTCTTCTTCTATATTATCAAAATACAAATTAATTACAGATAAGATCAGATGAATTTTCTTTAATGTTAGTTTTTTCCCAGAGATGGTAATGAAAGCACCGAGTATGTGGGAGGAGAGGAGTGGAGATGCATGGAAGGGATGTTTTATTAATGTTGGCTTCATTTCACTGGGAAGACGTTGCCTGTGAAAGCAGTAAAGGAATCAGGAAAGGCTCTGGGACATGCAAATAAAATCATTTTTATTGCACTTAGTGTGCTAACTCATGCATGATCTCATTCAGCCTCTCAAAGCAATCATAAAACTATCTCCATGCAACAATTACTCCATCAGCCCATGCAATCAGCAGGTAGGGCAGCTGGCAGCCCTTGCCACAGGAGCCTCCTGAATTCATTCCCTTGTGCTCCTGATACCCTGACAAGGCTTCCAGCCTTCACTTCGGAGGGGACAACCATCCCTAAAGTGACCATGGGACTCCTCAGAGCCAAAAGACAAAAGATCTCCCCTCTCCTCCCCCCTTTCCATGCAACACTAATATTCACATGACAACAAACATTTTCAAAATAATAGTCCTATATACTTAAGGCTAATCAGAGCGGGCGCCATCCAACTTGCAAAGGTAGCAATTTTCCTTCATTAAAGGCAAATCAGGAGAGAGAACTTCAGGATTCCTTAGGGCTAATTACAAGGTGTTAATAATAACAATATAATGGCAGCAATTTTCTAGCTTTGCCCAAACCTATAATCTGCCCTGAGTGCCTTATAGGATTGTCTCTGAGTTTATATAAAGCCAAGTGTTAGCCCAGAAATGCTTGAAGTAATTGAATTTTTACATCATGTCTCTTTCCAGCCTGTTTGCAGCCGTGCTGTAATTGCTGCCGGAGAAGCCTTTTCGTTGGGGGAGAGGACAAGTAGCAGCACGACAGCTCAGAACAAACCCTCTCCCATCTTCCCAGGGCACATTTTGTACACCAGAACAGAGATCCCAGCCCAGAGATCCCCAGCTCCAGCCCAGAGGGGTCCCAGCCCCGCTGCTCCAGCAGAAGGGAGGGAGGTACCTGATTATAGGAGAGCTGGAGACAAACAACAAACAGACAAACGTACAAATTATTTTCACATCCACCTCCTAATTGCTCGCTAAAAACTCTCTAGGACTGCAGGATCAAATGGGACACGTTGCTGGAACAGGGATGAGTCACTTGTCAAAAATTTCCAGCCTCAACAGCGAATCACCGGCACAGCGAGGCGTCCTCGAAACCCAGCCTGGAATTGTCGGGCGGCTTCTCCAGGGTGGATCCAGCAAGAGCAGAGCTCACCGATGTGGGGAGGGGGTTCAGGATCTGCTCGGAATCCTGAAAGCCTCACCCACACCGAGGGGAGAAGGAGACACAGCTCAGCCCAAGCACAGAGCCAAAATCCGGGTTGAAAATTGTTCCTTTGCTGGGTTTCAGATGGTCCCACCGCAGTTCTCAGCCTCGTGGTGATCGCTTACCTTGACAATGTAACAACACAGTTCAGTGTAAGTTGGAGAAAATTGGCTGTAGTCATAAACTGGAGACATCAAAGACTCTGTTCTAAAGGGGAAAAAATAATAAAAATATATTGGTCTCTTCTTTTTTTTTTTTTTTTTTTTTTTTTAAACCAGAGAAAAAGTGTTTGCCTACAGCCTGTCAAATTTTAGCCTGCAGCAAAATGATTTATGGACAAATTTGAAGCTTCTTCACAGTTGACAAGTTAATTCTCACTGGGAAAAAAAAGAAAAAAAAAAAAAAGAGGAATTATGACAACACTGAAGAATGTTAACATGGTACCTACTCTAATTGAATAAAAGACACCTTACAGAGCTGCAGTGCAAGCCCTTATTCATTTCAAAGCTACTTACAGGCTGAGAAACTTAAAAAAATTTGGTATTACAAATAGTGGAGTCAAATTTCTGTGAGTTGAGAAGCTTATCCCCTTCAGACCTTCCAAAGTTAACTGCGAAATCTCAGAGAAACAGTTTTGTCTAGAAAATCTCTGGGACTTCTCAGATGGCAAAGAGTGTTGGGTTTTCAGGTGAAAACTGAAAGAAATGAGGAAAGGAGTAAATTGAGCAGCCAGAGTCACCCAACATATTGGGGCGGTTGCTCCATAAAAGTGGGGAGTGAGAGAGACAGGAGGAAAAATAAGGGGGGCAAGTAGGAAATAACTTAATTTTTCCTCTTCCCAGTCTCCCCTCTGTTTGGAAAGGGGAAAAACAGTCATAAGGAATGAAGTGCAGGGCTGGAGTCGAGTCAGATGACTTCAAGTGGTGGCTCTTTGTGTATCTTAGGAGATAACCCTGAGAGAAAGGAGCAGCTCCTCTTTCCTGTGCTGTGTCTGCCTCCCCTTTTCAAAAGCCCCACCAGCACTTATTCAAAAGTACTGCAGACTTTGATGTCTGGAGATGAAAAGCGGTTTTGAGGTAAGAAATCACAGTTTAGTCCTAATCTGGAAGAATCAGTGGCTACTAATGATAAGTAATTTAATTTCATGCGAGCAATTTTTGTCTCTTTATGGATTTGTTTTACGAGGCACTTAGAAGGTCAAACGGTGCTAAGTGAATAAATGAAGAGTATTTCTTGTGGATAAAATGAGTAAAAATTACCTTTTCCCCTCCCTACCACCCCGACCTTCTCCCAGTTTACAATTATTTAGTGCATTTTCCCCACTTTAGTCAGATGCAAACCCAGCACTAAGAAAATTGCACACTTCACACCTGTTCACTAAAGTAAATTTATTCTGATTTACCTCCTACACTTGTCAAAAGCTGTGCCAAGATGGATACACAAACCATTTGCTTGGATTGGTTCACGTTAATCATATTAATGTATTTGCTTTATTGGCTTTGGGGGGGTTCCAAGTGGAAATGATTGAAGTGGGGTCCAAAACCAGCTTTGTTTCAGTGCCAGTTCTGGTGCAAATGTGAGTCCCATTGGGCTTCTGCTGTCCCTGTCAATGGAGCTCCTGTCACATCAGGAGCTTTTAGTGGCAGCTCATCATCAATTTATTTCTGAAAAATGTGATGCTTAATAATTCCATTATTAAAATGTGAAAGGAAAGCAAAACGTGTCCTTGAGTCTGCAAAAAAAGTGGTGCTCATCCACTGCAGTCAGGGGAGCTTGGGGGATCCATGCAGGATGAAAAGCAAGTTATCCACAGAAATATATGAGAAATAGATAGGAAATAGATAGGAAATGCTGTGCAGTGAAGCAGCAAGTTCAGCCAGTCCCAGGGGAAGCAGAGATGGCATGAAAGGCTGAAGTCCATCCCACAAACATCAGCTTTATCAACATTCTGCAAAGGGAAATGTTGCCCCTTCAAGGGCTGAGCTCCCAGCTCTGCCCAAGTGCAAAAGCTAAATGGACAGAGGATTTGCAAAATGAAAAAAAAAAGCAGAAGTTACTGTGACAAATATATCTCTATACTGCTGCTCCAGCCATTTCCAGTCATTTGAAAAGCCACATTTGGCTTCCTTGGACTATTCTGAGCTTTCCCAGCCCCGGATTTGTTTCTGGAGCAGCAGGATCCAGCAGGCTGGGCTTACACAGGCCACGCTTTGGGATGGAGCAAAACTCCCAAAAACCCCTTGGCTTAGGGCTGCAAGTCAGGACATGCAGCAAACACAGCTTTAATCAGAGGGAAGCACTGGAGGTGCAATTCAGAGGCAGAGTTAAGGGCACAGATCTCCTCCTGGAGCTCTGCTGAGGGTGGGAAAAACAAACAAGGCTGTCCAGGAATCCCTTTGCACACACCAGACCCAGTCAGTGATGGTGCTACCAAGCTTTTCTGTAATTTTTTTTTTTTTTTTGCTGTTCGATCTCCAAGTGCTTTGCAGAGAATTTTCTCCCATGCAGGGATGTTACTCAGCCTGGATTTCCCCCACACCAGCAGCAGGATCCAGAACAGGGCTGCTCTGGGCCCAGACCAGCACTGAGCTGCTTGCTCTTCTTTTCCCTCGAAAACCCTTTTTTAAAAAATATCTTTATATTGAGTGCAAAGGCTGAGAGATATCACCAATTGTGTGCCTCAAAAAGTGCTCATATCCTGGGAAACAAATGAAAACAAAGCCACTCATGGATGACTTTTATAGGAAAGGGTTTCAGCCACCTCCATATCCATGGCTCTGTCTCCGTGCTCTGGTTCCTGGGACCTTACGATGGAAATTATTTCAGAGAAAAGCTTTAGGAACTGTGCAAGACAACAGAACATCCACGTATGCAAAATGACCACAGTTTTAAAAAGGTGAATTCAGTGGCCTGTCCTTCCCCTGCCAGTCCCTTCCTTTGTGTCTCCCTGCTTTCTGCACACCCATTTCCTATTCTTTTCTCACGGGGGTGACCGAGATTAAAGGTTTACAGGGGATGATTATTCAGGAAAGTCCCACTTTCTAAATCTGCTTCTAATTAAAAAGGGGTAGGAGGGGAGGAAGGGAAAAAACCCCTCCTTACTGTACACACAGGCAGCCTAATCCATCCTGCTGACTTTCCTAGGCATGAGCTCCTAGCACAGAATTAATAAACTATTTTAGAGATTTATGTTTCGTAACCCTCGTCACCCCAGAGATTTTTTCGGATGTGAGCCGTGGATGTCACTTCAAGGAAAGATGGGCATCTGACTTTAGCCTGGACATCAGTTTATTTATGAGGGAGGGGGGCAGGAGTTCAAGCCTTGTGTTCATAACAGGGCTAAGCAAACAGCTCCAGCCCAGCCTAAGCCATTCCAAACACACGGAGGAGCTGGAAACCCAACTCCCCTCCATGGCTGGGGTTCACGTTTGGGTTGGGATTTCACTCCATTCCCAAATGTCACTTTATCCCTGCTTTTCAGGAGCTTATTTTCAAGGATTTATGAAATGTGAGATGACAAACCTGGTGCAATAATGTTGTGGGGATTTTGCCCTTAGCTCACCCTAGGAAATGCTCTGCACGAATGGTGTGGAGGTGCCTTCTCAGAACAGGCTTATTTCCCCCAGGAAAAGGAAAATTTGAGCTGTGTGTCATTAAGATGAAAAATTCAAAGAGGGTTGGAGGGGACCGAGAAAGGTATTAATCAGGATCGGTAAAAAAAGAGAATAAAATGCAAGATTTCCCTTGTCTGGGAAAAAAAAAGCATGCAAAAAATGAAAAAATAAATGAACTCAGAGGAAGACAGAGAAGCCCTACCAGGATTTGCCTGTAGGCTGCAACCAGACTTGTGCTGCCTCCACACAACAAAAAAGTCCCCATCGCTTCCTTTTTGTCTCTATTGTCATTATTACTACTTTTTACTAATAATACAGAGCACCTGAGCTCTGTGTCCATATTCTCCCAGCCCCAGGAAGAGAGGATACTCATGGATTTTCTGTGTGAACTTCAGATCAGGGCTAAGTCAAAGGCTTCACTCCTCTCTATGAGATTTATTTTTAACTGTGTGATTTGCTGAAGCTTTTAGATAAGAGGTACCACACGAGAATGAAGCAGCCTCTCCCTCAAAATTCCCAGCTGGCCTCCCACAGCAGTTCCCAATCCTCTGCTGTTTTAATTTCTGCTTCCTGGGTTCCCAAAGCAGAGACCTCCCTAAAATTGTTCCAGGCCAGGTTGGGCAGGGCTTGGAGCAGTCTGGGACAGTGGAAGGTTCACGGTTCCATGGCAGGGGTGGAACTGGGTGAGCTTTAAAATCCCTCCCAGCCCAAAGCATTCCATGATTCCTTACAGGCAGCAGCAGTCCAAGACACAGCAGAGCTTTCAGGAGTGCCAGTATCTCAAATCTGGGTCAATAAAATTTCTTTTAAATCCATCATAGTCATAGATTCAATGTCTCTTTTCTTCTTGGCTCTTTTCAAATTGTTTTTCCATCACTCACCTGCTTCTTTGAGTCTCAGGTGTTCAGCAGCCACTGGGATATCCCTGCCCTGTGCCACCTGAAATTCCTGCAGGGAAAGAGGGAATCCCTGCAGCCGGGAGGGAAAACCTTTATTCCTGGAATTCCTTAGGGGGCTGCATGCTCAGAACAATTGGATGGGCAACAATTAAAAGTGCAAATCTACTGTGAATTATGCGAACATCAGGCTTGAGGGCTTTGTGCCCACATGGCAGGAAAGGAGAAGAAGGAGAAGAAGAAGAAGAAGAAGAAGAAGAAGAAGAAGAAGAAGAAGAAGAAGAAGAAGAAGAAGGAAAAGAAGGAAAAGAAGAAGAAGAAGGAGGAGGAAAAGAAGGAAAAGAAGGAAAAGAAGAAAAAGAAGGAAAAGAAAAATAAGAAAAAGAAGTCAGAAAAGAAAAAGAAGGAAAATAATTAAAATAAGGAAAAGAAGGCAGAGAGGAAAGAAGAAAAAGAGAAGGAAAACAAAAGGAGAAGGGGAAAAAAATCAAATAATTTATCAGTAAGAATAACAGCAGCATCTTGGTTTCACACACAGTTTATCCATCTGATGCTTTGCTCGATGCTTTGCAGCCATTCTCTCCTAACACAGCTACAGGAAAATCAAAAATCAAAATATCTGGCCAAAATCTCTTTGCTCCTCCTCGAATGCCAAGGTAGTAGTAAGGTAGTAGTAATACTGTACAAGCTCTGAGGTCAGGAGGGGGAAGAGCTCAGAGCAGAGCTGGTGGTTGCACCCCACAAGGTTGGACACGTTCATATAGAAACAACCGTGGGGATGTTTTCATGCCACATGTGTTTGCATAAATATCTGCCTGTATTTACAACCCACCTCTGCCAAAGACACAGAGCTATCTCTGCTGATTTATGCCGTGGATCTGCAACCTCTGCAAGGTCAAAGCAACGGAGCTGAGGTCTGTGGAGCTGCTCCAGATTTACATGAGTCTAATAAAGATCAAAATCTGGCCCTGGGTATTACCCTTCCTATTCACCAGAGTATTTTTATGTTTCTGTTATCTCCTGCCTTCCTACATTCCTGAAGAGTTTTCCTCCTAACATACTTGGACTACAAGATTTGCTCTAATCACCTAATCTTGGCCCTTTTTTAAGAGGAGGGAGAGCTGATAGCTGGGTTCCATTACAAAAATGACAGCCTTTTATGACTGGTGCTATCTAAAAACCCCAACCTCATTCTCAGCCATTGCTGAGCATCTCATTATATTCATGAAATCCTGCAGAAGTTCCACTTCACTCAAATATTTCACTGAGAAACTAAAAAGGTAAATTATTCAGAGTCAGGGAGGAAACCAGTTCTGTCTGGAAACTGCACCTCCAGCTGTAGCATCCTTCTCTCTGTGTGTGAGATGGACTTGGCATTATCCTTCAAAACACCAATAAAACCCCAAAATCCTAATGGTCAGTTATTTATGCATTAAAAAATGCATCATAGTCGGGGGGTTTGGGTTGGTTTGGTTTGGTTTTTTGGTTTTGGGGGTGTTTTTCCTTTGTTTTTATTGCAGGTGATGCAGGGATCAGCTCGTTGATTCTCCAAGTGCCCTGTTAACAAACGTGATTTGGGAACTTTCTGCGATAATTTTTCCACAAAATCTGAAAGATATCAAGCAAACCACGTGGTCCCTAAAGGAGAAGAGGAACCAAAATCAAGATTTGAGACGCTCCCATTGGCAAATAGAACTCTCTTAATATCCAAGCCATAGATGTGACATCCCCAGGGCCCTCAGGGGATTGGTTCCAGTGGCAGGTCGAGATTCCAGGAGTTCCCAGAGCCTGGGCACTCATCCACTCACTCACCCACTGCACCACTTCATTCCTTCTGCAGAAACACTTATTCCTGCCCTAAATGTTACTGGAAGCCTTTAACACACCTGATTTTTATAGTTCTTGGGAAGGTTTTAGAGGGAAAAAAATGACAAATCAGCTTCCATACCGTGTTTAAGAATATTCTGTTCTGCCTCAGCACGGGATGATTTTTTTTCATTCCACTTTTGCATTCTGCCAATCTGCCCATATCTAAGTGAAATAATTGTGAAAATGCTCCTTCCAGACATAGCCCCTTTCACCACCGATTTAAAGCCATAGTTTAACCTGAGATATTTTCTGCAGTGAGAGTGTTTATGCTTCCAGTCTGTGAGTGCCAGCTGGCTCCAGGTGGAAAACCTACCCGAGAAGAAGGAACATAAAAGTTGCAAAATCGTTTTTGAAGAGTCTTCCCCCCACCTGAATCCTGATGAAAGAAGTTTTGTGAGTACTGAATGAGCCTTTTAAACACCTGACCTCAGAAATTCGGCACAAATAAAGGAGGGGAAGGGGAAGCAGATTGATTTGGGTTGATGCAGGGCCAAAGGGGAACAAAGCTCCTTCCAGGCTGATGTTCCCAGAGACACAAAGAAATAAACATGTTATCTCCCTTTTAGCTGTAATCTCTGATTAGAACGTTTAATCAATTAGCATTGCTGTTGTCAAAACTTGCTCCCGACAAAAGGATGAGAAAAGCTGCCCGAGGGGGATCCCAAACCCAAAACTCACAGGAGGTGGGAGACTCGTCCCTGCAAGAAGCCTCCTGTTCTACCAGGGCGCTGTGTCGTGAGCTGAGCACACCGACCCTGCCTTATCCAGCCCAGGAGCACTCACACAATGTCAAACAAGCCCGAGAAGAAGAAAAGCTGAAAGCCAAGAATTGCGAGTGTCAGATTTCACTAAAGAAGGTGTCTTTTTCTTTCCACCCCCCCCTCAGAAAGCAGAGCACTTGTGATCTTTGCAGAGGGGGCTGCTGCTGTTTAAAAATAAAACCCAAAACACAACGTGTTTGGAGGCCAGCTGTGAAAAACTTGCTGCGTGTTTTCCTTGCTCCCTGAGTCACCTGAGCTCCGAGCTGGTCATTATTGGAATTTCAACAAAAATGACAAGAATTCTTTTCCCTTTTTTTCTCCCTGGTGAGGTTTATTATCTCTCTCATTAACTCAACCTTTGTGTTATGGAGTTCTCCAAGGTCTTGGACAAGAACAGGATCTCATTGTGCTAAGCACTGTACAAACATATAATGGCTAAAATAAACAGGCAGGAGAGCAGGAGACAAAGAGGAGAAGGAAGAAAATAAAATCGCTCCCATTTCATACACAACAACCCCAGAGAGGTCACAGGACTTTCTTACAGCAAAGGACAATGTCCAGGGCTTAAAAATTCACCCACATTTCCTGTGGGAGAGTTCAGAGCGTGAACCACAAAAAGGAAATTTCCTTCCCACCTACTGATCTGCTTGAGAGCACACAGTGCTGAAATCCCTGATTGTTTCCTCACAGGCAGAGGGGTTTGTCCTTGTCCCTGTCCCTGCACCAAAGCCCTCCCCAGAGGTTTCTCCTGGCAGTGCTGAGCCCTGTGCAGAGCTCACCCATCCCCTGCCCTGTGCAGGAAGTGCCCCAGCAGAGAAATCTGCACATTGATTTCTCTGTGCCACAGGCATAACTTGGCTGTGGTGTAATCTTGGGACCAGGCCAGATGGGTGTATTAACCATGGATATTTCTTCACAAAATCCAATGTAGGTCATGGTAAACAAATGTATTTGGATGGGGATTATGTCTTTGGGGGCAGAGAGGCTTTTGGTGGGGTTTTTTTTTTCACATTTTTTATAGGAGGCTGCTCCACAGAAAACAAATCACCAATTTGGGATGAGGAGAAAGTATCTTCTTGCCTCAAAGCTGCCAAGGAGCAGGCGGAACCCTGCAGCCCCCAGAGGAAAGGAAAGACAAACCCGGGGATTGTTCTCATGTCAGAGCTGCAGAGCAGCGAGATTTAATGTGTTGGGGTTTTTAATGAGTTGCAGAAAGAACTGGACAGTGAGGTGATGAAATTTCCTGAAGTGCTGACAGCCCAAGACGTTCTGACTTAGTTATGGGAAATGCTGGAATATGCATGTTAATTGGGATGACTGTTTGGGGCTGGATTCGAGCGTGCAGCGTTCTTGGAAAGAGCTGTATTGGTTTCATGAGCACCTTTTTGATGTGGTGTTCATTCCTGAGCCACCACTCCAGCTCCCCAGCACTGGAAAAGACAAACAGCCACGGGGAGTGTGGCAAGAGCAAAGCTGGAGAGGCCCAGGCTGGATTAGGAGGGGTCTGAAGGGATCTCTGACACTTGGAGGAGGTCCTAGGGAAAAACAAGGAAAGCAGGAGCCACCAGGAGCTGGGGCAACGAGCTCTGAGCGCCTCAGCAGAAGGAGCTGACAGCTGTCCCATTCTTTGTATAAAGCACCCAAATTTCACACTGAAAATCAGAGTTAAAAGCTCTGCACAGAGCCCCACGTTGTTTCCTACCATCACATCACTCAGCTCAGCAACTCTTAGGTGCTAAAAAGAAAAATTAATTAAAACTGGCCGTATATCTGTCAGTAGGATGGGATGAAATACTGACAAAACCCTCTCAGCAGCTGCAGAGCAATGGCACAAGCAGAGCTGCAGCCTGGACAGGAGCAGCAGGGCAAGGCTGGGATGCTCTGAAATGAGAGCTCAGCTGCACAGTAGCACTCCCCAAACAGACTGGAAAAGTGACAGCCACGCAAAATTAAGCAGAACACGATGGATTCCTGCAGGCTGGGGAGCACAGTGGAGTCATTCAGCTGCTCAGAGCTCCCCACAACAACAGTTTGGGAAATGGCTGGCTGGGTTCTGGAAGAAGAGATTGAAAAGGCTAAAACCAGAACCAAAAGGCTGTGGGAAATGGTGGGATTCACACTGGGAATGCAGACTAGGAAAATATTTGGTGTGGTTACTGCTTATTTACTATTTTGTTTGTCAGGGGGGTTTATTCATTCACAGTCCTCCAATTCCAGCTTGTAAAGATCCAAATAGGCAAAGCAGCTCCTTGAATTGTTGTTTTGCCATTTCCAAATCAAATATTAAGGTCTCTCAGAATAAGCTGATTGTGCCAGAGAAAGCTTTGTCAGAATTAGGAACCCAGAGCAGTTTTCTGAACTGAATCCTAACCCAATTTTTGCAGATTTCTGAGAGAGAGGCAACAATCTTCTCCCAAAAACCCAGCGTGGCCCCATTCCCATCTTATGTCAGCGTTTAATATGCATAAATCCCAATTTACTGCCATGCAGCAAAGTTTGAAGGACCAAGAATAAACTGAATTAGAGCATTTGTGCTGTCAGAGCTGACAATGGATTATTAAAAGAGCCATATTCAAACCTCAGTGCCATGTGTTACTCATTCCCCTAATAGTGCAGAGACTGTTGTGTTGGAAAAGGGTGTAATAAGGACACGTCGTCCTAGACATTGTGTTTCCTAACGTTTTGTTAACTGGACACATTTTTGTGGGTTCATAATCTTGCTTGTTTTCTGATGCTTACACTCAATTGCAAAAGCAGCCGAGAGATAAAAAAAAAACTGCAAAGAAAACCTGGAAGAAAAGCCAAGAAACCCTTCTGTGGAAGTGTAGGTGTTTGGACATGAGAGCCTTTTGGCAACTTCAGACGTTGGGTTTTTGTTTTTCTAGGTGTTTAAAGAAAAGCAATTACCTCTGTGATGACACTTAATATGCCAAGATTCAGCCTTGAGCAATTTTTTATGGCTGTGTTCTGAACTGCAGAAAGTACAGAGCACACTGGATCCACTGAAAGATGTTTCAGTGCAGCCGTTCTGACAGGAAAACTGTGGTTACTCTGGCATCTGAAAATTCCTGAAAAAAGACAAATAAGAGAGGAAAAAAACCAGTGGTTTCAGGGGGTGGAAATGCTGCATCACTGGCTGCAGAGGGATAATAAATGGGCTGAGATTCTTGGCCTGTTTGAAGCTTATCTTTGAATTTTGAGGCAGATTTTCCCCCCTTTGTGTTTGTTTCTTTGAGGGGATGGAAGGAGCGAGAGCAGGAGATGTGAGAGAGGCAGAAATTTGAGGGTTTGGGGTTTTTGCAGACCCTGGGCAGCAGCTCTGGGTGTGGCAGGGGTTTGTTCCTGCTCCTGTGCCAGGTTGGGATCTGTACCCCATTCCCACAGCTGCAGAGGGGACACCTGGGACCTCCTGGAGGGGGCTGGACCCCAAATTCATCCTGGGAAAATACAGGTGGCTTCTGCTTCCTTGGTTCCAGGGGGTCTGGGGTGGGCTCCCTTATCCAGCAGCAGCTGGGACAAGAGTTTTGGCAAAGCAGGAATGGCCCAGCCACAAATCCCAGGTCTCAGGGAGGTTTTGAGTGGGGATTTCGTGTGGCTGTCAAATTTACCATGGTGTAAATCAGGCAAAACTCAGCATGGAACAGAAAAACATCTAGAGCTGTTTGCTTTAGAACATATATATGCCATCAGGAGGGGTTTTTAAAAATTATTATTATTAAAGAATTAATTAACAGAAATAAAACTTCAAGATGGTCTAGGAAAAAGCAAATAAAAGGTGACACTGCCTGAAGCATGGGAGATATTGGGGAGTTTTTCTGACATTTACACGTTCTTTGTAAACCACAGAAAGGGAATCATGGTGCAAAATCAGGGTTGGAATGGAAATTCCTCCTCCATGCAGCCTGGTTTCCCCTGTGTGCTCCCTGCACCCCCTGATCGACATTTCCCAGTTTTTTCAGTGGCTGTGAAATGCCATTCCCTGAGCCCACACCTTACAACACCAATCGTGTTCTCAGATATACCTCTGTTGTTTATTTTAAGGCTATGTCTAAATGTAGCCTTCTAATTGCTTCATGGAAAAACAAGTTTACTTTATGGTTTGAGGGTGTAAGGCTGGGGATCGCGTTACTCTGTCTTTGTCTCAGGGTGACTCTTTAAATGGTTGTGATAAGCTACCAAACCTGCAGAGCTGCAATTAAGACGTTTCCAGAAGCTGTGCCCTGTCAATCAGCACAAGGTGCAACAGATTTTTGTGAAAACGCTGCGCTGAGATATTGGGAAATTTCCAAAAAAAAAAAAGAAATATTTGTTTTAAAAATCCCCATTTTTTCCCCAGCATCAAAATATCGGGGGTTGGGTTTGGTTGTTTTGTGGGTGTTTTCAAATTTTTCTTCTTTAATATATTTTAGTCTCAGTTTTGAACAAAAATATGTTTGGAAATGTGATCGAAAGTTTGATGCTTTTAAAAAAAATGTTTTAAAGAAGCGGAGTGCTTGTTGAATTGTGTGTTTGAGTCTGTATCTATGGCTATAATAAATATAAATATAAAGTGATAAAAATACAAAGTGAGAAAAATAAATATAAATTGCTAAAAAATAAATATAAAATTATTTTAAATCCTAATTTTTAAGCAGAATAGAGTCAATGAAGTGAACGGATATAGGGGTACTGACTGATCCTGTTAAAAAAAAAAAAAGAAAAAAAAAAAGGCAAAATTCAAAAGGATAAATTATTTTCAGCTTTCCCAGAATTTGGAACGGAAAGCAGCAGCTCTCGCTCGCGATGCCAGCCTGCTGCGCTCGGTGCAAATGAAGATGTTTATTCCAGCTCGCCAGGAAGATCCTCTCGGCCCATCAGGCAGGTGATGAACCCGTTTCTTTTCAAACACGGCAGAACAGCCGGGATGAGAGCAGAGCTCCCGCATTTCGGGTCCGGCCCTTCCTCTCCCCTTTGCGGGAATTTCGCTGCGATTGCGGCGGGATTTGCCGCATCTGCTGCAGCTCCTGCAGAGGATCCTGCCGGCTCCAAGAGAGGCTGGATCCACCCAGCTTCGATTGAAGCGAGGATTCGCTGGATATTGCATTTCCTCGGATTTAGGATGCAAATTGCAGCCGGCTTGGGCACATCCAGCTTGGGATGTGGGAGCTGCGATTCCAAAGTCATTCCATCAAGTGGGAGTCGGGGAGCCGCAGCTCAGTTTCTGTTTCAACCGCTGGCTGTGACACTAAGGGGAGAAAATAATCTTTTTATTCTCTGGTCATTGTGTTAACCGGCTTTTGATTTAAGGCTGGGTCGTGTCAGGAGGGATTTGAGATCTCAGCAGCAGAGTTGCTATAAATACATGGGCACGGAGAGATGTACACACTTAAAAATGTGTCTGCAGTCAGATCTCGGTTCCTCTGCTGCTGTTTGATGAAGATATAATTGGGAGAATATAAAGGGAGATGGTTTGGAGGTAACCAAAGAAACCCTGGCATTACCCGTCTTTTAAATCATCAGCTACCTTGAACACGGGTAATAAAACACATTGTAACACAGATTTTCAGAGTGCAGCAAATTGCTTTAAAGACATCGCTCCCAACAAACAAAATTCTGGATACCCAGAGTGAATTTTAGGGCTGAAAAAGTTGTTATCAGCTTCTGGTGTTCCCCTTTAAACACAGGTATGTTTTTTCCCATTTAATCGCAGATTGGATTGTTTTCAGGTCTCAGTTTTAACAGTCCAAAGACTTCAGTGGAAAACAACAACCGAAAAACTAAAAACATTTTCTCTTGTGCCATTACGAACACCTGCACTCAATAAAACATAATTTCAATCATCCTTCTTTGTTTCTTTTTCAGTTTTTTTTTTTTTCTCTTGTACCAAGACATTAATTTCACTTGAACTGTGGAAGTGAAAAACTCCCTGTCGTTTGCATTTATACTTTTTTCATTCCTGGCACCACAAAATCTGGGAGGTGGTGGTTGGGATTTTAATTATATAATACTTTTAATTGGAAAACTTAATCTCCCTCTGTTTATACTTTCGTACATTTTGATTTATTTTTTTTTAAAGTGCTGTTTGTTTGTTTTATAAAATCCGAATTTGGCCTGAACAAGCCCCTAGAAGAGACAGTTAATAAAATTACTCGATATTTATGTTTCTCCCTAAAGACAGCACAGAGCAGGCAGGAGAATACACGGATGGAGGAGTGTCTGACTCTCTCAAATCCAACACTGGATGATCCCGTGTTTCTCCCGCCTTTTCATATTGTTGTTGGAAAGCTTTGCCTAAAAAATCATCAATAAATAAAAGAGGAGACGAGAGTTGATTTGCCTTTCTGACGGAGACACGGGCTCTGTGGTGCTTGGAAAATGCTGATTTTCCCTCGGGTCTGTGCCAGGGTCACCGCTCTGCCCCAACAGAGGAGACCCTGCAGGGAAGGGATGCAGGGAAGGGATGAAGGGAACCTGATGGAGGGAGAAGAAGTGGAATCGGCTCTTGGAAAGAACTTTTTGCTGCCCGTGTTGTCAGCGCAGCCCTTCAGTGAAAGTTCCAGCTCGGCACGAGCTGCACACCCAGGATGGGGGAGAGGAGCAGGGAGCTGCATCCCCTGGGAGCGGCACCGGGGATGGGATGGGAGCTCCCAGCCTCTCCCCTCTCACCTGGGCAGGGCTCCAGCGTCTGCTGAGCCCAGCCCAGAGCTGCAGGCGGAGCTTAGAGCCGCGGTGGGGGCAGCAGAGCTGAGCGGGGGAGCCGTGGGGCCGGGGAGAGCCGGGAGCGCTGCTCCTCGCACCTCGCACTTCGCAGCCTCCCTTCCCTTCCCTTCCCTTCCCTTCCCTTCCCTTCCCTTCCCTTCCCT
>VWZP01007738.1:267882-302869 GCA_013396995.1 Dicaeum eximium | reverse complement strand
TGAGCCGGGATGAGCCGGGATGAACCCGGGGGTGCCGAGATGAGCACGGGGGTGCCGGGATGAGCCCGGGGGTGCCGGGATGAGCCCAAGGGTGCCGGGATAAACCCGGGGGTGCCGGGATGAGCTCGGGGTGCCCCGGGAGGAGCCGAGCGGGGGTAGGCAGAGCCGCGTTCCTCTGAAGTTCCCTCTTCGCCTCATCATCACCGGCCTTAATTACCGCGGCGGGTTTTTTTATTTATTTTTTTCCCGTGGCTCTGCCGTGATTACAGCCCTGCCCGGCTCTCCGGCGGGCCGCCCGTGTCATTAACCCCGTGTCATTAATTGGGATGGGGGGGTGGGGGGGGGAGCCGGGAACTCCCCGCGAGCGGCGCCGGCTGGGCCCGCCCCCCTCCGCGCGCGCCCNAAAAAAAAAAAAAGATAATTACAGATCTAACCTCTGCAGAGTGGTTTTGCCCGACTTGGGTCCTGCTGCCGTGGAAACGCAAACAAGAAAAAAAGTTTGGATGAAAAAACAGCGGCGCCCGCGTTTCTCCGGGGGTCTGTATCCCGTCTCCTTCATCCCGAATCCCGAATCCCGAACCCCGAATCCTGAATCCTGAATCCCGAATCCCCAGACCCCGCTCCTTCGGGAAAGGGACTCGTTTTTTGGGGAGACGGAGGGAAGGGACGGACAGACCCCACTCGGGGAGGGTCGGTGGGGCCGGGATGAGCCGGGATGAGCCGGGATGAACCCGGGGGTGCCGAGATGAGCACGGGGGTGCCGGGATAAACCCGGGGGTGCCGGGATGAGCACGGGGGTGCCGGGANCCGGGACCGCCCCGGGAGCGGCGCCGGCTGGGCCCGCCCCCCTCCGCGCGCGCTCAGCCAATGAGACGCGGCCGTGCCGCGCGTCACGCGTCAGGGCGGGCGCTGATTGGGCGGCGGGGCGGCTCCCCCGCTCGCGCAGGGAGGACAGCGGCGGGCAGCCCCAGAGGGGGAAAAGGGGGGCGGCCGGGCCCGGGGCCGCACTCGCCGGCAGCGCCAGCTCCGCTCCGCGCCATGGCTTCCCCTCACAAGGCCAAGGACGTCTTCTCCTCCTCCGACGAGGAGGGCGCGGCGGCGGGCGCCGAGGAGCACCGCAAAGTGAAGGGGTCGAGCCTGCCGTTCAGCGTGGAAGCGCTCATGTCCGACAAGAAGCCGCCCCCCAAGGAGCCGCCGCTGCCCTCAGCCGCCGGCAGCGCCGACGGGGCGGCCGCGGGCACCTCCCGGACCCTGCTGCTGGCCGGCCACGGCTCCCGGGACGCGCACAGCCCGCCCGGGCCGCTCGCTAAAACCTTCGACACCGCCTCGGTGAAGTCGGAGAACTCGGAGGACGGCTCGTCCTGGATCCCCGCCGAGGCCGGGAGATATTCCCCGCCGCCAAGTGAGTGCTCCGGGGGCGGGATGGCTCCGGCACGGGGATGAACGCACGGAGATCTGTGTTTTATATCCCATATTCCCATCCCAGGGCTCGAGCTGCGGCCCTGAGCGGGCTGGTTTAGGGGAAGGTGTCGCTGCCTGTAGTTTTAAGGTCCTTTCCGACCTAAAACATTTCGCTGTGCTTCTATAGGTATTCGTCTGTGTGTCGTTTTTAGGTAAACCTTACATATTTATTGTTATCCATTGATATTATTGTGTATTTATAGAGCGTGATGTTTCTATACTTGACTAGAGGGATGTGTATGAACACAGACCGCTTTCAAAGCCTTAGAAAAATCAGAAATCACCAGGCAGCAGATTCCGGACTCACGGCCCGACGAGCCAGTTCGTCCATTTGTGTTATTCCAGAATTCCCCGTGTGCCTTTCTCCCATCCGCGGTGCGCAGCGATCCCTTAAACTCGGGAATTGTCCCCTCCAGCCTGGAGCGGCTCCCGGCGCGGGGTTTGTCCCTCCATCCCTGGTTCCGGAGCCTGTCACAGTTCCCCGAGCTTCTCGTGACCCCCGTGGTCCCCGCGGTCCCTCCCGAGGCTGTCCCCGCCTTGGGGACACTGCGGAGGTGACAGCTCGCTGCTGAAACCCCCGGCCGCTCCCAGCCGCGCGGCGCTTTCGGGGATCCCTTCTTTAAAAAATACAGGGGGGGGGAAATTGCTTTTTAGGAATGAAAAGCCCCAAAATATCCTTCAGGAGGAGGGGAAGGAGCATCCCGACCGCGGCAGGCTTCCTGCCCCGCACCTGTGTCGGGATTTATCCGCTCTCCTCCGCGCATCCCAAACTTGATTTGGGATAGGAATTAAATGTTCTGCTTTATTTATGTTCGAGACTTTGCAGGCGTGAAGTGTCTTGCGGAATTTACTCCTCAGTCTAATATTGCAAGAGGAAAGTTTAGTGCTGTTACAGTTTTCTTTATTCTTTTTTTTTTAACAATCATTTCGATTTGGCTTTCATCCACTTCCTTTCTTTTATGATAACCCTGAATTAATTTGATTTCTATCGTGCTGGGAGAGGGCAGGAGGAAGGCGTTCCCTGTGTAGCAGTTTTCAGTTTTTATATACGCTCAAATGTGCTGGAAAAACTTGGAAAAAAAAAAGTGTGCCCCTACTTGGACCCCTTCTCTAAATCTGTCCAAACCCCCAGACTTAGACACGGCCTAATAATCTCCCACTACATTTTTTCCCCCTTCGAAATTTCTCCTCTTTCCCTTTGAAATTTGTTTGTTCTCGGGATCAGCAGAAGAGTTTTGTAAAGGACTTCAGTGGCCGGGAGTTCCATGACTTCGGAGGGATTTGGGGAGAAAACTGAGGATCAGGGAAGGGAAGGTCCTTCGGCCTCGACCGTTTTCCTCATTTCCCACCTCGGCAGGAGGCAATGACCGATTCCCCCGCAGGAAAACCTGTCCACGGGGAATTCTGACATTAAAAACAGCCCCTCGGTTTATTTTTCTTAATATTAATATTACGGGTGGGATGAGCTGGGGGAAAAGCTGTAAAACTTCGAATTTTGATGAACACGGAGAGGGAACCTTATCCAAATGATGATTTTTGTCCGATATTGGCCAGGAAAATGAGGATAAAGAGGAAAAAAAAAAAACCCAGCGAAACAAGTCAGTGAGGGTTTGGGAATTGGGAAAAACGCAATTCCAGGGCTGCGGTCCCTGCTGCTCCTCAGAGCTTGGCAGTCCCTGGAGGGGCGGCGGGGGAAGGAGCCTGGGGAATACTGGAGATTCCTGGAGGGAATAATTCCCGGGATTTCATGGAAAAGGCTGTTCGTGGTTCCTGTTCCCGAGCGCGGCGGGTCGGGCGCACCCGGGGCTGGGACAGGGACCACGGGCACCCCCAAAATCTGGGGGAACAGCTGAGTCCGGGAGGGCTTCGCTTTGGGAAAAGAAAGGTTCGGGTTTAAAACCAGCCTGGAACAAGCGGGAGAGCAGCAGGGAGCTCAGGATCGTTTTGCTGCGGTTTTAATTTAGTGAATCAGCTGTCACGGTGAGCACCTGAATTATTAAAATGCCCTGGTGGGATCACAGGCCAGTATTTGAAAAGTTGTTTCCTAGAAAAGCCTTTTTTTTTTTTTTTCCTCAGTATTTCAGTATTTTGTATTCTAGAGGAAGAGCAATAAGAGAAGTTTGACTTTTTCTGCTGTAAATGTTTTCTCCGTCCCCTTTCTGAACTTTAGAACAATTCCCTCATGGGAATTTTTTTAAATTGTGTGATACGTGCTTAAACAGCTTTTTAGTCTGGCTTATTTTAAAAAATAAAAAAGTGAAACGAGTACAGAAAGCTCAAAGTGCAAATACTGACAAGCTTCAAGCAGACACCACGGTGTGAAGAAAATTCAGCAGCCTGGGTGTCACTTGCTGTGTCCAGCCAGGGTGACTTGTCCTGTGCCCCGGAGCGAGCACATCACAGCCAAATCACCGAGCTTTGAAGTCAGCCACCTGCTTTTTAGTTATTCTTTAGATTGCAAAATTATTGGTGAAGTGCTAAATCAATCTAAAGGCAAGTCAGCTCTCTGCCATCCCGGGAATATTGCCTAACCTGCCTGGGGTTTAAGGCAGGCACAAAAGGTGGTGGATTTTCTGGCTTTTATTGGCTACAAAATGCTGAAGTTTTCTCTGGGTTTTGTTTTATTTTTTTAATTGGCAAATGTCATAAAAGCTGAATGTTGAATTAAAAGAGCGCTGCGTTCTTGTTTGAGTTTGTTGCGGGAAAACAAACACTGAAAATCAAAATTTATAAGCGGAGGGAAAACTTGATTTGGAAAAAAAAAATAGCAAGAAAAAATGTCCAGTTAGCAAAACCACAAAAACTGTTAGACCTTTTTCAGCTGTCACTTGTTGTGCTTAGTGGGGAAATCCTGGAGCAGGGCTGGGCTCTCCTCTTGCCCCACTGTCCTTTTGGGACTCTCCTGCCCGTGTGGGGTTTGTGCTTCCCTGGAGCTGTGGTGATTTGTGTGCTCTAGACCCCTGTGAAGTGACTCCCAAAGTGACCTGTGACTTCTCTGTGCCTCCTGAAACCGCTGAGGCAAAATCCCCTTCCCACCACATCAGCTGAAGCGCTGCGAATTTAAGTTTGCTCAGGAAAAAAATATTCCCAGAGCCCGCTGCCGAAGGCTGCCGTGTCCGGAGGGGATCCCGGGGCAGCCAGCAGCCCCCAGGGCTCCGGGGTGGCCGTGCCCCTGTGCTAACCGGCCTCTCCCTTCCTTGCAGGACACCTGAGCCCCACTGCCTGCACCCTGAGGAAGCACAAGACCAACAGGAAGCCCCGCACGCCGTTCACCACCTCGCAGCTGCTGGCTCTGGAGCGCAAGTTCCGCCAGAAGCAGTACCTGTCCATCGCCGAGAGAGCCGAGTTCTCCAGCTCCCTCAACCTCACAGAGACACAGGTCAAAATCTGGTTCCAGAATCGGAGGGCCAAGGCCAAGAGACTGCAGGAGGCCGAGCTGGAGAAGCTCAAAATGGCAGCCAAGCCCATGTTGCCCTCGGGGTTCAGCCTCCCTTTCCCCATCAATTCCCCCATCCAGGCTGCCTCCCTGTATGGCACATCCTACCCTTTTCACAGACCTGTGCTCCCCATCCCGCCCGTTGGACTCTACGCCACTCCCGTTGGATACAGCATGTACCACTTATCCTAAGAAGATCTGACAGACAGACAGACAGACTTCCTGGTGGATCCTGTCCAGCCCTGAGAAGGCAGAACCCCAACCAGTACTGGCCATTCCTTCTGCACGCTTCTATCTGGCATCCTGAGTTGTTTGGGAGTTTGCTACGGGTTGGGCGTCTCCTGAGAGTGCTCTGAGCACTCAGAGTCTGCTCCTCAAAGCAAAAAAAAAAAAATTAAAAAAAAAAAGGCATAAAAACCAACCAAAAAAAATATTTGTGAGTAAATGTTGGGGTTTTATCCAGTGCAAGTAAAATTAGGTTAAAAAAGAATGGGTGAAAAAGCAATTTTATCATACGGAGGCAGAAATTCCCTGATACCTTCCTGGAGGGGCCCAACAGGGTTTAAATTAAAATAAGAGGGGTGCCTGCCCTGGAGCCATGCTCTAAGTTACCATCACTTCACGTGGGGGGCAGGGGGGAGGGAAATAAAAAGGTCTAATGGAAGTTTTGTTGTTTGGTTGTTTTTTTAAAGCCAGCAGAGCCCGTAGCTAGAGACGTGTAAATAGAAACTAAAGCCGGTAGAGCCTCGGTGAAGTTCAGAGCCAGCAAATTCCTGCATTTCTGGAGGGAGGGCAGAGTTGTGCATCCCAAACCTCGGCGAGATGAGCAGCAGGGCCCCTAAATGTAGAGCCCAGCTTCCCCCAGCGTGGCTCCTGTTGTGCCTTTCTGTGTATAAATAGCTTCAGCCTTTGTAAAGCACTGGCAGGGGACGTGAAGAGCGAGGGAGGGTTCTAAGGCAGGCTGGGTTTTGTCTCTTCCTATTGACATGCTTAGAAATTTTTGGCTGCAGCCAGGTAATCTTGGCTCTGCAATGCTCTTGGAAAACCTGGAGAGAGGGGAGAAAGACGTGGGTTGTTCCTATAAGGGATTGTTAAATCCTTCTGGGGGATGTTATGGGGTTCTTATTATTTGTATTTGCCACAGCCTGTGTTAAAGAGAAGAAGCCCCTGCGTTTTCTTCCATTTTAAGGATGCCAATAGAAGTGACTCGTGCTTTAAGCCCTTCTGAAGAGAGATCCGGGTGTCACAAGCAGCCCCACGAGCAGGACAGTGGGTGACAGGGACTGTGTGACCTACCTGTCCCCGTGGGACCTCTGGCAGCAGCTTCCCCAGGCTTCTCCTTGTAACTCTTGTATTATTTGTATTACTCTTGCTAAACTTTATGAGGAAGTTACTCCCAAGGCTGTGGAGCACTGAAGTCAGAGCTTCTCCTGGATTTATTTTCTTAGCATGCTGTTGTGGAGGAAAGAAATGAAACAACAACAAAAAAAAAATCAGGAAAAAATGGAAAGAAAGGAAAAAAAAAAAAAAAAGCCACGAGGTTTGACTGGTTTTGGTTTGTTTTGACCCAGGCATTGATGCCGCCTGGGACCCACTATAGATGAAATTCCTCTCTCCCTTCCTCTCACCCCTGATCTCCCATTATAGGAGAATCCCTTTGAAAGGGATGCCTTGTACAATTTTATATATTTTATTGAAGATTTATTATTTCTTATCTCTTATTTCGAATTAAATTAAAAAAGAAAAAACGTTTAATCGCGTGTGGGTCTCTTGGTGTTTGGAGCCCTTTGAAAGGTGCCTCCTCTCCCTGTGTGTTTTGCAGTGCTGGGTCAAGTTCAAAGGAATGTTTGGGTTGCCTTTATGATTATTTCCCCTTTCTCAATCTGATTTAAAGCCAAATTTGCAGCGCGTGAAGGTGAATTGCAAGTCAACATTTTGGAGTCAAAAGCCAAGGCTTTTATGAGGTTTCCTTGTTTTTAACAAGGCTTTTAGGCGCCTCTGTTCTTTACAGCACCGTGCTCCGGTGATGTTTCCATCCCTTTTAGCTCCTGTGCTTTCCCTTTCCTTGGGAGCTCTCCCGTCGACTCCACCTCTGTTCTGTGCTTTAGAGGGAGACAGATCTCAACTCCCGAAGGATTTGGGGGGAGAATTTGGGACAGGCAAAACCTGGCGGGACCCTGCAGTGCTCCAGCTGCATTTCAGGGCACCAGGGAGCTGCTCTGTCCCAGTTTTGGGGCCAGGCTCGGAGAGCAGGTGCTGGACCAGCCTCTCCTGGCGAGGGGGGTGAGAGGAGCCGGGGGGACCCTGAGACATCCGAGTGCCACCGCCGGGAAATGTCGCAGGAGGGCTCCTGGGCTTAGGAGGAGGCCCGGGGATAAACCAGGTGTGTTTGCCCCTGTCCAGGTGTGTTTGTCCCCTGACCAGGTGTGTTTGCCCCTGTCCAGATGTATTTGCCCCCTGTCCAGGTGTCTTTGCCCCTGACCAGATGTGTTTGCCCCCTGACCAGATCCCTGTCCAGGTGTCTTTGCCCCCTCTGGGCTTCCCCCGGTGCGCTCTCCCCGCTCCGGGCGTGCGGCTCCCGCAGGCACCGCGCTGCCGGCGCCGCCGCTGAACACCGGGAATTCTCCGGTCGCGCAGGCTCCCAGCCGCATCCCGGCTGCCTCAGCATCCCTCGGATCGGGGTGAAAAGGGTCGGGGAATGAGGCGCTTGGCCAGGAGGGCTGTGCGGAGCTCGCCCCGCTCGCCCCTCTCCCGACTCCCAGGAAAACCCAGAAAAACCCTCCCGCTTCGGGAACAAAGCCGGGGGAGAGCCCAGTCTCCACGCAGGCTCTTCAAATTAGAATTTACCGCCGCACAAAAACGGGACAAAACCTCTTCTTTGCCTGGTTCCCTTTTCCCGAAGCATCATCCCCCCAAAATCCGGGGCAAGGCGAAGTCCCCTCGGCCCTGCCCTTTCCCGGCCGCTTGTCCCGGGCGTTTCCTCAGCCGGGCTGGGCTATAAATAAACCAGCGGTGTTTTTGAACCTTGGGTATAAATCAGCTGTGTCAGGGATTACAGCTAAATCTTTTCGCTGGAAATTCTTTGAGCGCGGGAGCTTTGCGTGTGTTATGATAGATCCCTAAATGGATACAGATTTATTGCGGCACACGAGAGCGTTGAAGGAAAAGCTTCCAAATCTCGGTTACAACCTCGGCTAAGGGAAAGGCAGGAGGGATCCGTGACACCTTCCCGGAGCCTGCGGATGGCATGACAATTCACCCTGCGCCCATTATTAACTTGTTCCAATTAAAGCCTTCAGAAAGGCCGAGTTAATTGAGTATTATATTTTATTAGGAGGGAGGTGTCAAGCTTTACTCATGAGACTTCATCATCGTCCTAATGGGAGCTGCCCCGCAGGCAGATCTGTAACTGAATAAATTACAGCGAGGCAGGGAAATCAGAATGCTATCATTAAAAGCGATGCACTTACTGAAATTCCTCCCCCGCTTTCGCAAGAGGCTGGGGAGGTGTGGCTTTAATTAGTTATTTTAATGCAAAGTTAAATTGTTCCCAAAGTATTTTCTGACACAAAGCAGATGCGATGATTAGAAGTTGAGTGAGACTGAAAGGAGTTGGCACATGTTCCAGGTACATCTATATATTTTAAATTCCCAATAGAAAGTGAAAAATAATTAGAGCAATAAATAATAAACATTTAAAACAACGCGATAAATTATCCCGATCCTTAAAATCCGGACTTGCTGAGCGGCGGCTCAGGCCAGCCGGGCACAGCGCGGCTCTCCCGGGACCTTCAGTCACCGGGGATGGATTTGTCGACAAAAACATTTGGGATTGGGCTTTTCTGCCTCGCTCCGGCCAAGCGTTCATTACCTAAAGCCACGGGCGCTCCGAGCCTGCATTTCATGTTGTCACGTCGCCTTGTCAAAGCCCGGAATTCCTGAGTTTTACGGCCAACGAGGAAAACTTGGCTGCCCGGGAGAGCGAGGAATTCTCTGCTCTGCGGGCCGGGGGCTGCGGGCACCGAGCGACCCCCGAGCCACTGCCGGACCTCGGGGATGGGGGGGGGAATGGGGAATGGGGCCGGGAATGGGGATGGGGATGGGGATGAGGATGAGGATGAGGATGAGGATGAGGATGAGGACGAGGATGAGGATGAGGCCGGGATGCTCCCGGCCGCTGCCCTGGAGCCACCCCGGGGCTCAGGTGCCCTCCGGGCCGGGCAGAGCCGGGCAGCGAGCGGAGCCCCGCAGCAGCAGCAGCGCGATCCCGGCTCCCAGCCCTGTCCCGAGCCCTCGGTTCCACGGCCCCGGGGGTTCACACGCACCCCCAAATCTCTGGAGCTGGATATTCCACATCTCCACACCGCCCGTGCCCCTCGCCGAGTGTCACCAATGTCCCGCTGGGGCACACCCGGGGCTCTGCGGGATTTTGGGGTGAGCGTGGACATGCCCTGCAGGAGGAGGGGACCCCACGGAGGGGATGGATGAGGAAGAACGACCAGAAAGCGCCGAACTCCGGGGCCTTGCGCCTTCGGAAGAGGCTCCAAGCCACGCACTCGTGCCCTGGCTGCGCACAAGGAGCCAGAGGGTCCGCGGAACAACCGCGGAGGATCCGCTCCCACCCCTCTGGGGGCTGCTCTGAGAGAGGAGTGAGCATTTTGCTTTCTCTAGAGTGTATTTCCCCTCTCTATCTGTCCCCCGTTTAGTATCCCCAAAGACTAACTTGGCTGTCATTATTTAAAAAAAAATTAGTCATTAAAAGCACCAAAAAAAAATAAAATCTCCCCAAACAATAACAGCCAGCATTCCGGCAGTGCGAGCGAGTTCCTCCCGTTCCTACGCTCCCTGTCAGCCACGGAGACTCCAAAATGCCTTTTCGGGGGTCACTTTTGGAACTTAACCTACTTTCGGCAGCGCCCACATTCTTGGCGTAGGAAGCCTCTCTCGCAAAATAAAAACAAAGAGGTTATTCCAATTTTTTTTTTCTTTTCCCTTTTTCCATTCCAGAGCAGAGGGGGCAAATTTTTCCAGTGAAAAGCATGAGGGGATCTCAGGGAAACTGCGCAGCTCATCCCAGCGCTGCGGGACCCAGGAGGAGCCGCTCCACGCTTCGCGCTCCTTTTCGCTGCCGCGGGGAAAGGCAGAGGGGAAATTTGGGCTCTTATGTTGTTGTTGTTGTTGAGCTTTTTTTTTTAGTTTGTGTTTGACTCCCCGGGCCCCTCGCTGCGCGTTTCCCACCATAATCCACAAGGTTTTTGGCGGGTGCTACCAGCAGCTCCCAACTGGTTGCACGCAAGGAATAAAAATCTTTCCATCCATTATATTTCAGTCTTTTAACACCCGAGCAATTCTGTCCCTGCTGTTTTAGTGGAAAGACCGGTCTATAAAGCTGCAACTGCAGTATATTTTAAAATGCTACCATTTTTAAAGGGGGTTGGAATAATTCTGCTTTGCTTGGGAAGAAAAAGTCTCGAGCAATGTATGCGCGAATTAAGGTTTTATAACACTGTTCAAGGAAATTAAAAACATTCTGTGATGTTCTTGCTGCATAGGCAGGTCTATTTTTTTTGGCAAAATGTTTTGTATATGTATTTCTTAGATTGCTGTGTTTTGAATAAGCAAGAATCTCGTAAAGAGGAAAAAAAACCCACGTTCCTTAAAAGTATGCACTACCCGTTTTATTAAACTGATTATGCCAGCGTTCAACTCAAAAGTTTGTTTTAAGTAGGAATATTTTCCCAGACGTGTAATGGATTGCTTGAAAACAGAATTCTTTGCTTTTTAATGACCTGTAATGGCCAATTCATTTCGACTGCGCTTATCAAGGTGCTGTGTTAAATAACAAACCGGTTCTTGAAAACAAAAAAAGTCATAATGAAAAATAAGCAGTCAGAATAATCTCCCATCTCCGAGCCAAAAAAATGCAATAAAATTAATTTAAGACTGTCAAAACATCAAAGCTGAGAAAAGGAGCTGCTAAAATAATGTCTCTTGATAAGGAAATAATAAAAACACACCAAAAAATGTCTACTCAATAAACTCCACTGGATTTGGGGGTCTGTGCTATATTTTATTTGGTGATGAAAGCACTTTGATGTCACTGTATTCCAAACAATTATTATTATAATTTTAAACAACCTGGTGTTTTCCATTACTAACGGCTTACGCTTTGAAGTTACACCTCATAATTTCTTAAATTAAATAAATCATTTTAAGTTTGCACTGGGAGCCTTTTAATAGCAGAGAAAGGAATATCATTATCTTATTGAGAGGCAATTGCAGTGGCTCCAGTTTGGCTGTAGCTGGGGGCAAAGTGGTGCACTATAACAGACATACTTTATTAGCCTCCCATAACTCTTGAAAGAACATTTTTATATTTTCTTTGATTCCCCCCCTCCCCCTCTTGTTTTAAAGCTGTCCCAACCTTTAATTACTGCCTAATATGAAAAGCATTATTTTTTAATGCTGTGTAATTTACCAGAGGCAATAGGCCAAGTTAACAATTGTTTATTAGGGTTGCTGTTTCACACAGGGCAAAGAATGCTGTTCCAAACCCAACTTTTCATGGGTGGTTGCACTAATTAATACAGTGTCTGAGGCTCCTAGGGGGTTTTTAATATTAAAGCCTATGGGGCGGAACGGTTTTTAGAAGTCCAGCTCCTGCTGACGTTCCTCCTCCCTTCCCCGGTGATTTCTGGGGCTTTCAAGGCTGTTTTGATCCGAGGCAAAAGTCGGCAGCGGGAGGGGAGCGCCCTGGGAGCCGCCCCGGCCCCGCGGTGCCCGGCGGGGGTGGCACCTCCTGCGCCGAGCCCAGCCCGGGCCGCTTCCCTGAGCTTCCCCCGAGCTTCCCGGAGCTTCCCCCGAGCTTCCCCCGAGCTTCCCCCTGCCCTGGCTTGGATTTTTTCCCCCTCCGCTGTCATTCAGGCTCAGGCGGGCGCTGCCCGCGCGGTGGCTCCGGGAGCAGGGCGGGGTCCCCCGGACCGGGACCCTCGGGGCTGGCACTGCGGGGACCCCCGGGGCTGGCACTGCGGGACCCTCGGGGCTGGCACTGCGGGACCCCCGGGGCTGGCACTGCGGGGACCCTCGGGGCTGGCACTGCGGGACCCCCGGGGCTGGCACTGCGGAGCTGGAGCTGACCCCGCACCCCTCGCCCGCTGCGGGCTCTGGCAGGAAAACGCCGCGGGGCCAGGGGGATGCGTGAGCGGGGGTGCCGCTCCCCAAAACCCCGCACGGCTGAGCCGGGAGCTCTTCCCGCAGCATCAGCGCTGCCCGGGACCTCGCAGCATCCCTGGCCCCAAATCTCCCCGTGGGCGCTCGGCTGCCCCGGGGCTCGGGGATGCTGCGGGGATGTCGCTGTCGCTGTCGCTGTCGCTGTCGCTGTCCCCGCGCTGGTCACGGCTCGTCCTTCCCAGGGAAGACGCGGACATCCATCAGCGTGATCGATGGGGGTTACTCACTCCTGTTCTCCCCGCCAGTTTATTTTCTTAAACTACCGGGCAAAAAGCGTAATGATGGAGCGGACAAACACCCTAACAAATAGACGACAGCTTTATGGACGGAGCCGCGCCCCGAAGGCTGAGCGCTGTTAAAATCCGCTGTTAAAATTCAGCCATTCTCGCTCCAGCTCCGGTCACTTCAGCCTCTTAAAAAACAAAAAAACAAAACAAAACAAAAAAACCCCAAACAAACAAAAAAAACCCCAACCAACCAACCAAAAAAAAAAAAAAAAACCAAAAAAACCACACCAAAAACCAGAAAACCCCAACAAAAAACCCCTCACCCAAAAAAAAAATTTAAAAAACCCCAAACAAACAAAACAAAAATCCAGCCCCGGCTGAGTTTTAGAGGAGGAGACACGTAGGGATTTATTTTATGGGCTGAGCAGGACTGTTCTCCCTGCTCCCTTCGCCGTTAGCTCAGCTCCTTTGCAAATCTAATCTGCTCGGCTCCTTTGCTATTTTTCATGTTGGACCCATGCGTTTCTCCTCTAAGCCTTTCTCCTTTTTGATGTAGCGAGTCAATTGAAGAATGTTGGTCTCGGTTATCAATCACCCAGCTGGGGCTTAAAGGGCTCGGGCTAATCAGATTTAATTGCTCATGTAGCGCCACTCCTGCCCTGGGCCACGACCGACTTGCTCAATTAAACCCCAAATACCTGCAATCAATAAATAAGGAATGACAACACGTTTAAGGGATTTATCCAGCAAAGGAATTGAGCTGGAAAGAGATTACAACAGAAAAAGGCCTTTTTATAATTAAACGTACACCCCTCACGGAGGGAAAAGTTATGTTTAGGGAAAGAAAAAAAAGAAGAAAGGAAGAAAAGATAAAAAAGAGATCTTGTTCCCTTTGCAAAGGAGTGATGAGGGCTCTGCCTTTCGCGAGGCCGGTCCCGATCACTTATTCTCTTATTTTTGGCCCAGGAAAATCCGGGATCTGCAGCGCCCGCCCTGCATCTCCTCCCGGACGAACGGGTCCCCTCTTTTCCCGTCCCTTCCCAGCAGCCTGCGGCCACTGCCTCGCCTTTCCTCTCAAATCCGTGTTTTCTGTTTAAATCCCCGGGCTAACGGAGTGAGGCGTCATCGTTTCTGACGCCGGGAAAATGTTAGTCCCGATTTCCTTAAAAAAAAAAAAAAAGGGAGGGAGAAGATTTCCTTTTGCAGCTTCTTGTTCGGAACACGGTAGTAATTGGCCGAGATCAAATAACGCTGAACGAGCATAAATAATCGTTTTTGGCATCTTTGCAACTTTTTTCTTCTTTTCTTTTTTCTTTTTTTTTAAGAACTTCTCTGAAAGTGGGAGATGAAAAAGCAGTTTGCAATTAATACCAAAACACATTGCTTTGGATCATCCAGGAACGCTCTTGTCCGTGATTTCCGCACTTTGACTGGGATTAGGGAGTAAAATCGCCCCTTCGGCAGATCGGCCGGCGCTGCTCTGGAAAGAGCCCCAAGGGCAAAGGAGCTGCAAAGGGAGCGGAGGGAGGAGCAGCGGGGGCCATCCCGGAGGGATCCGGGCTCGGTGCTCCTGCTCTGCCCTCCTGTGCCCCCAGGGACACGTGCCAAAGCTTTTGGGGTTGTGTCTCAGAGCTCTCTGTCCTCCCGGGGGAAACCAAACCCCCCAGGCTGCACAGGAGCCCAGCAGGGACAGGGTGAGGTGGTTTTACACTCCCCTCATCCCAGGATCCCAGAGGTGGAGCTGGAACCGCTGCACCACCCACCAGAGCAGGGTTTGAGCTGGGTGAGCAGGGCAGGGGGAATTGTCCCCCCCGGGAATTCCTGTCCCTCTGCAAGTGCCATGGGCTGGCAGCTCAGCTCTGAGCTTTGCTGCAGTTGAAGCTGGTGGTGGCCCAGCAGTGCTTGTCCCCTGCACTGGGGCTGCTGGCAGGACACTGGGATTGTCCCCAGTGCAAACCTGCAACGGTGCCACTCCAGAGCCACGCTTGGTGGCTGCTCTGTAAGGCAATCCTTGTGGGAAGTGAAGGTAAAAACCTTCATAGAAGTCAAGGTGTTGATTAAAAAAACTCCTCGACTGTCAGGGGAGTATTTCTGTAAGGACTTGTGTTTGTTTGTTCCTTAGCTTGGTTTCCTAAGGAAGCCAGGATTATATGATCAAACTGTTCCAGCCTTTTGAACTCCTGGGCCAACTCCAATCAAAATTGACAAGGGGGCAGAGGTCTCAGAAATAATCAGGTTGCTGTGATTTTCCTGAAAATAGACTGCTGGATAGCAGGGAGACAGATCCTGTTAAATCCCTGCTAAGGCTGTAACCAGAGCTCAGCTCTTAAGAAACACCAGAGAAGCTAAATGGGAGTGAGCACAACATCCCAAATATCCCAGCAGCTTTCACCTTGGCTCCCAGAGACCAGCAGCTCTGAGACACAAGGGCCAAAAGTGACGTGGTTTGTGCTTGAGGGAATTCTTCTTGGTTGCATTTATTCCTCTTTGCCACTTTCTGGACCAGTCTGCCCTCTGACTGGCAGAGCAGCAGCATCAAAGGGTGGATTTAGGCACTGGCAGAGTTTTTGGGGCAGTTCCCATGCTGTGGGATGGCATCACCCACTGCAGCCACAGCAAAAAATCATCTCAGGGTCTTTGGAGGAAGCCTGAGGCTTGGTCCTGGCCCAGGAGCTTGGGAGAGGAGTGGTCCCTGAGTTTGTACAACAGAGCTTTGCCCTCGCTGCTGCCTGTGCTCTCTTTTTCTGAGTGGAAAGCCACGGTGTATTTGGAACAGTTTGATCCAAATCCTCTCAAGTAGCAAGGAGAAAAATAATGAAAATCCTCCCATGTTCTTTGGTGAGTCTCAAAGCAGGCTCTAGATATTTTCTTTAAAGTAGCCAGATAGCTCAAGGAACAAATGAAAGAGTTTTATTCCAACTCTGAACCTCAAGCTGGTAGCTTTGCGTGGGACTCTCAATCCAGCCTGAAAAGCAGCTCCATGAATTCCCACGGGACACAGCAAACATCCAGCTGGATGCTGCGTGGCATCCTCTCTTTGGGGTTGGGCTGTGCTGCCACAATTCCACGTCCAGGCAGAGGATGCCAGTGGGAAGGGGGTGGTACTGGGCAGTCAGACCCATCCCTGGGACACATTTGACTTCCTAATCCAGAGAGGATCATCCTCCAGTGCTCCAAGAGAAATGAGGCCTTCCCTGGCAAGCCCAGTGTGGAATGAGACATTTCCTCCCTGCTGATGCCAAGTCCAACTGGGCCAGTTTGGAATCAGCCACGTTGCCAGCTCAGGGCTGTGTCAGAATCTGAGCTGTCATTTTTTAAAATAAATGGGTTTGTTGTCAGTGAAAAGGCTCCCAACAGAACAGATTTTGTGAGCTGGACAAAGCTGAGGTCTTACAGCGCCCTGGGGAGAGAGAGGTTTTTCATTCCACATCATTGCACTGTTAACTCTGGAGCCTAAGGAAGGATTTCACCAGCCACAGGTGTTCAAGAGCTCCAGAACCTCATGGAATGGCACCTCCCTTTAGCACCAGACATGGCCAAATTGGGCATAAGCAGAAGGAAAATTTAGGAAAAATAGAACAAGGGAAAACAAATCTGACTGGATCCATTCCAGCTGCCTCCATATACTCCACTAATCCCTTCTGGCTGATCCTTTTTTCCCCAGGTTGGACCATTTTCCTTATTTTAAGACTTTCTGCTTATTGAGGTGAATGGGGAAAGGGAAGGAGAAGGGGTGAAAACAAGGAATGCCATGAAAATCTGTTGTGGGCAAGACTGGAATCATCTAAGAGCATTGCAAATGTAGAAAATGTATGGGATGAGAGAGATGGAAAGGCTACATGGAGCTAGCCAAGGGCTGGCCCCACCAGGACATGCAGAAATTGGAGTGGGAACGAGTTTATGAAGGAGTAACAACGGCCAAATGTCAAATTGCACAATGTGAAGGGGAGTCACCCTTGAATTTAAACATAAAAAATCCCCTCTATTCCTGAACTAGCCACTTTATACCTAATTTCTGTCCTCCAGGGCACACAGAAGAGAAATCCTGAAGATATTACAGCCAGTTTGGTACATTCTAACATGGATTTCACACAAATTTGTGGGTGATGAGGGAAGGCCCAGCCCTCCCTCTCATTTCGACCCTAAACTGGGAACTGTGAGAGCAATTCCCAGTTTATAATAATACCTGCAGAGTGCTGGGTTTATGTGACACGTCCTCTGGCTGAGAGATTTTGCACATTTTAGGAGAGAAGAAACTGTCCATAAAGCTGTTTCCCAGCAAGATTTGCTGTGCCCAGAAGAGCCAGAACATACAGAACAGCTACTGGGGAGCACCACGTGCTGACGTTGTCATAGAGGAAAAAATGTCTGCTTAGAAACCCCAATCCACTCTCCTGAAGGGATGTAATTTACTTTTGGGAGCTGGAAGCGTGTTTTGTGCTCTGTAGGAGGACAGATCCCTGGAATCAAGTCAGGAGGAATGAGGCTCTTGTGTTCCTGCAGGCTCTGGGGATCTCACTTCTCAGCAGCCTGTCTGAGGGACCAGGTGCTTCTTTCCCATCTTGGGAATAACAGCGAGGTGGATCCAAATTCCCACGAGCTGCTCGAGCTTAGGAAATAAAATCCATTAGCAGGGAGAGGCAGAAACACTGGATGATGAATTTTCAGTGTGGTTTTGGTCTCCCCCTGCCCTCCCTCGTGCCCGGGTGTGATGGAGCTGCTGGGGATGTCACAGCCTCCAGCGCTCTGCCCCGCCCCTCTCCCAAAATTGGGCACGGGGCAAGGAGTTTCTGTGCCTCAGCTCACGGGCTGGCTCCTTGCTGCAGGCTGGGGAGAACACCAAAAGTCAATTAAGCCTGGCCTGCAGGAGGGAAAGCACCAAAGGGAGACTGGAGTTGTCTCCTCTGGTGTTTTTAGGAGAACAGATCTGTGTGTGTACGTTTGCTTTGCTCTTTGTGAGCTGAAACACATTAACCTTGAGAAATGCCAAGGGGTTTTCACCCATCCAGGCTCTCAGCTGGTGCCACTGAGCTTTTCTTCCTGCTGGCACAAAATCCTGGAGTCACTGGGGGCTGCTAAAATGGCACTGGCACAGGATATCAGACATTCCTGATGTGGAATCCTTTGGGCTGATGTGACTGTGCTTTCTGGAAAAAGACAGGGGAAATTATAGAAATGACCAGTGGATCACTGATTTCTCTTTGTTATTTCTCAGAGAGCATCCTCCCACCCCAAACAGAGCTCTTTTGGACTAGATTTTCAGGTATTATCAGCCAAGCGACAGAGATAGATGCAGCAGAAAGGAAAGAATATCTTCTTTTTCCAGAAGGCAGCTCAAGCACAAAGAGATTAAAGAGTTCAGCCCAGTCCCATGGAAATCTCTGGCAGAGTCCCACCAGCTCAGTCCTTGCTGGGCTGATCCTTTTGATGGCCAAGCAGACACGCAGGGACTCTCAGTGTGCAAGTTCCTGCATTCTCCTGCATGTGAAGAAAACCTCATCTCTTTGCCCTCATTTACTTTCTCCAGACATTTAACAGTGAAAAGCTGTTTGAGCCCTCACATTAATTAGAGCTCATTTTGCTGTACTATGCACCAGCATAACACCAAACCCTAATAATCCAAACAAAAATCAGTCTATGGCATAAAATATAATCCCTCTCTGGTGTCTGAGGAGAGCTATCAATTCAGGGACTCACTCTGGTTCTGCCTGAAGTCAACAGCAAAGCTATTAATAATGGCAGGATCAAGTCAGTTCACTAATTTGCCAAATTCCCCATCATTAGTGTGAATTAATGAGATCCTACTGGAGCTGCCTGTTGGCTGTGGGTGAAACAGAACACGCCTGGCAGCACATCAGCAGCAGGGGGGAGGCTGGGGAGGAGCAGGAGTGCTTGGGGGGGAGGGAGATGAGCAAATGGAAGAGTCCTAATGCAGTCCAGATGGAAAAAATTGACCCTGACTTCACCAGGCAGGCAATGGCCATAGCCAAGCTGTTTCCTAGTGAGGAGGAAAACGAGAGAAGCTCAAGTAGCAGATGAGAAGTCAGCTCAGATAAAATAAGACAGCCATTCCCTTTGCCCCCCAAATGATCTTTTGCCCAAAACATGAAGAAAAATGTGTGTTTTCCTGCCCCTTCTCAGAGCTGCCCTGTGGTTTTCCTCCTCTCTCTTGCTTTAAAGCTCCTGCAGTGCCAGTGCATGGAGTGGAAGGTTGTGCTCACTCTCACAGCCAGCCCCATCCAGAGCTAAAATTATAAAAAAATCTCATGAAGAAAACAGCTCCGTGAGATTTACAGAGCCAAGAGGGTCATATAAAGTTTGGAAAAGTATCCAAAGAGATGTCAAATGGAACTTAATTGAATTTGGCTGTCATCACTAAATAGGACACATCACTTTGAGCTTAATGGATCCTGCCAAGGCCAACAACAGATATTGTTGCTGTGTTCCTTGAGCTGGTGATGGGGTTTTAAGTGTCCATGAGTCACTGGGATCGCAGTTATTGCCTGAAAAGAATGTGCAGGGGGGAAAGGATGTCCCTGTCTGCCCCTGTGTCTGCTTTTGGTGCCATTGCACTGACAATGCCAGGCCAGTGCTGCACTCTGATCTGTTCATGGCAGCAGCCCTGTAGGAGCAAATGGAGAAATCAGAATATTTGCTTTTAAAAAGTCTGTTTGATTTGTGGTGGCCAAAGAGGCAAATGCAGACAGGTCCATTTGTGGCTGTTGGGAAGCCTGAAATGAATGGCTCAAATGAAAAGCACAACAACAAACCTGATTTGTTTCCTTTGGTGGCGTGATGAGAGGGGTGCAGCAGCTTTGATAACAGCCTTGCCCTGCTCAGAAAGGACTTTGGGAGCAGCTGGGTGTTCATCACTGACCAGTAAAACTCTGGGGTTATTTCTGCAGCCTCTTTGGCCAGGAATTCTCTGTGCTTCAGGCTTCAGAGCAGAAATCCCCTCCTGAGCCAGGCCTTACATCGAACCAGCTTCCAGCAGGGTGGGAGCTGTGGGGTCCCTGGGCACTGGAGATGAACTTTGCAGCCCCCAAGGGCAGCTCAGCCCCCTCAGCAGCTCCACTGGTGACATCAGAGCCACAGCGAGCCAGAGGGGAAACACTTGGGAATATTTCATGATGGCCAAATACCAATAAAAAATGGACTGCCATAATCCACTCCTAACTAAAGACTGACTGCCTGGGCTGTGCTCAGCGAGAGAAAACGTGCACAAATATGATCCAGACCCACCAAACCTTGAAATACTCAGTGAATTCCCTTGAAAATACCAGGGACTGATCAGCCATGCCAAGGATAAGCAAGCACACTCTTTTCCAGTTGTCCCACATTACAGAGCATTAATTATCTTATAGTCAAACAGTGGAGCAGGATGAGATACCTAATTGGGAATCTCACCCATTATTTGAAGCATCTAATTTGTACATCTGTGCCTGTAGCCATCAGATGACCCTTGTTTGAATTGTTAGTCAAAACAAAACATGTTAATTTTATCAGGATTTTAAAAGGTGTCATTAAATGTCCTCTACTTAAAAGCGAAAAAAAAAAAAAAAGGAAAAAAGTCTCTGCAGGCGATGAGCTGCACTCCCAGAGATAAGAAATGCTTCCCATACACAATCGCTTTACTTTGTAGTTCCCTTCTAATGGGCAGTTTGGTGAAAGGTACTTTCCAACACGCATTTAGCGCGATCCATTCAAAAGATAAGTAAAGCGCAGCTGTTCATTAAACCCAGCGCTTCATGTGCTGCTGGAACGTATATTTAACCAGGAAATGCTACTGTAGGCTCCCAGTGTTTGGGGTTTTTGTCGTTGTGATTCATCATCATTTACAGAAGTGGCTGAAAATTACAGGCCAACCACGAGAGCAGAGCAGGAGGCGCTTGGGGAAGGGAACACCCCGGGATGGCTGAGAGTGTTTTCCACACTGCTCCTCTCCTTGCTGCTCCTTTTGATCCTTGTTTACAACACAAGCTCCCTTTCAGAGGGAACAAAGCTCCTGCAGCGATGTTATTGTACAGCTCGTGTGCTGTGGCGAGAGCACAAACTTTCTAGGAAGGGTTAAAGTCGGGGCCAAGCACCCGAGTGTGAGCGCACACGGACACACGGAAAGCCAGAACTCACCCACAGGGAATTCACACAAGAACTCTGCAGTCATTTTTTGGGTTTAGTCCCATTTTCATATTCATGGAAATTCTCCTCATCATGCCCTGGATGGGATGCTCAGCTTCCTGATAGGACTTTTGGGGCAAATCAGTCAGGTTCTCGATGCCAAGGAGGAGATGCTTCCTCTTGCCTTACAAAATCCAGCATCAGTGTCCTCAGAGGTGATGTAACCTGTCTGGGGAGATGGTGTGGGGGAAAGGAAACATTTTTCAAGTTACTCAAACTTGAAATCTTGTCCTAGACTACAGAAAAGACCAATCTGTCCCCCAGGAGGAGCCAGGTTCTGTGCTTTGCACACACTGCTCAGGCCCTTTAGGATGTGGGAATCACAGCCCCATGGTGGAATCTTGATTTTATGGCAAAATCCCCTCGGTGAGAGGTGCAGTAATGCTGTGGATACCCCAGCACAGGACTGGGATTGTGCCTGTGCAGGTGGAGAAAAATGAGTGTGTGGGGAGAAAAATGAGTGTGCAGGTGGAGAAAAACGAGTGTGTGGGCTCTGAGCAGAGGCCAGGAAGGATCTCAGCCTCCAAACAGAAACTCCACATTTTCTTCACCATTCCTTTCCCCTCCCACATTAACAGCAGTTATTTGTGTTTCTGTGGATACTCCAGTCCATTCACCTCTCCTGCCCAAGGTGTCACGTTCTGGGAGGTGCAAATATCGATTTGCCTGTCATAACTGTGGGTTTATTCCATGTCACAGCACATAAGCTTGAGCTTTTGTTCAGAGCTTCCATCAAACCTGGGCATTTTATAGATAATTTATCATTTTGGAAACCCCCAATTTTCCATGGTGTTAGAAGTTAAACAAGAATAATTTCAAACCCTATGATATTCATTTGAAGGATATCTCTGAGAAAGAAGCAGGGTTTGTCTTGCCTTAGAAGCTTCCTTCTAAAATTTTCAATGTTTTTGTTTCTTGACCTTGAAATACTCTAAGAATCAAAGCAAAACAACACCTTTCTGAGGATACTACAGCATTTCCTATTTGCTGTGCAAGAGAGAATATGCAGAGACAGAATAAATATGGGAAGTCAGTGAGAGAAAGCCAAAACAAGAAAAATAAAAAAACAAACCAATAACCAAATTCTTATGGAACCTTTACAAGGCGTTGGGTGCCAATTCTGGGTAGAGATGGCTCCAGCCCAAAACGTTGCAGACTGCTCTGAATGAGGTTTTCATCAGCCAGACTTTGGCGTGGGCTCACAGCTGCCCCGTGTTTTGTGCAGCTCCCAAAACAAGAGCCCGGGCTCTGAACAGCCCAGGGCTGCTGGGGAATTCTACAAGGCCAGGGCAAGATCTCAGCCAGGCTCTGGCACAGGAGTCTCCTAAAAGATGAAGATCCACCTGAGTCCTTGCTTCAGCTTCCCTGATTCACCTATTTTTTAATAACAGTGAAGCAGTGAAAAGAAAACTTGCTGAGAAGAAAGCCCTTCATTTCTGCTGTTCAATTATTAATGCTGCTGTCTGCAGAACAACCTAGAGAACCTCCACAGTGTGACTTTCCTACCAGGAGTGAATTATTTTCTGTGCAGACATCGTCTGTATTCATCTCACTTTTTCTGCCTGAGTTTTGAGCGTTTAAGGAGGCGCAGAGCTGGAGAAAAGATGCAGCATCACGTTTGGGTTGCATTTAATCTGGCCACAATCCCCCAGAAGTACAGACAGCAGCAGGGGAGAGCAGGGCAGAGGCCACAGCTGACATTTACGGGGATCATTTGCCCTGCAGAAAATAGGATTAGCAGTGCAAGACCCAGAATTAGGGAGGCATGTAGGAACCCACAGGGTTCATGGCAGGGAAAACCCCTCTGGTTCCTCTGCAGCTCTGAAAATGATGAAGCAGTTTAGGAGAACAATTGGGTGATGCAAGAGCAGATCTTGGGAGGTCAGGGTGTCTGGGGCAAGTGAGAGAGAGACAGCAAAGTCTTGTTCCTCAGTGACACTTTCCTGCCACAGTTTGGCCAACAATTTGGGCAGGACACTGAGGAGAGAGAGGAGATTTCACAGTAACTGAGCCTACTAAAATCTTCTTTACCTGATCATTTAGCCATGGGAAACTCAACTGGAGCTGGGGTTTTGTAGTGAGTTTTAAGTAAGCCTGAGTTGGTTGACAGGCTCACTGTGCTCTGCAGAGTCTGACTGATGATTTTAGTGAGTTTTGATCCCAACAGCACTGAAGGTTCACCATGAGGACAGTGCAGGTGAGGAAGGAAGAAGAGAAATAAGAGACAACTCCCAGTTACTCCTTGCTCATTGAAGGGAATTAAACTGCTTTGCCCAATTTTACTTTCCAAGTACCAACTTAGCTCTAATTACTGCATCTTTTGTAGGCTCAGCAGGCTTCTGTCACTTTGTTCTTCACCACAGTCCATCAAAAGTCCCAGCAGTTACTACTGGATGGGAAAAATTCACGTGAGGAGGAATGAAGAAGGAATAAATAGACTGGAAATCAAAAGGCTTCCTTTGGTTCCAGTAAACCATGATTACCAGGAGCCCTCATGCCAGTTAAAACATCAGGTAGAGTATCAGCCACACCTCAGCTGGAGGGATATAATGTTATTAACAAGATTTTTGCTATCACCTGGAGATCATGTTTATTCCCTTTAAAGCTGTTCCATGGTCTGCTCCATTCAGGATGAACTCTGGGAGCTTTGGCTCCATAAAATGCCAGCAGCAGGTGACAGAGAGACTGAACACTTGGTCCCAGGAATAATCCCTTCCATCCCTTCACGTTCTGGGCCAAGCCTGCTCCTGCCTGTTTGCATCTGTAATTGATTGTGGGAGCTGTTAATCATAGGTGCCTGTGATAAAGTTTAGACATCTCTTTGATTCAAGGATGCTATTAAGGAATTAGGCAGCAGCAGGGGCAGAGTTTGTCTCTGCAATTAATTGCTCCTGGGTTTTGCAACGCGGGGATCAAGTCATGGTGCAAAAATCAAAGACTGGCTTAAAAAAACCCAAACAACAAGAAGAAGGAGCCCCAGCTCCGGGGTGCTGGGTTCTATTCATGGTCCACATGCTGTGGGGGCTATGGACATTCCTGTTCCATGGCTGCAATCTGGGAGACAAATGCTCAGTGCCTGCTTCAGCTCCTGAGAGTGCTACTGGAGCTTGTAGAGATCCGATGGGAAAGGGATAAGGTAACCAGGAGGATAATTAGATTTCCCTCCAAGTTCCACTCCAACAAGGACTGGGGAGTGACTTCGCTCACTGCTAGCCTCGGCCCTGTTGTGGTGAGGATCCTGATAAGAATTGCCTGATCCTATTAAAATTCATCGTAAATTTGGACTTTTGTTCTAATCATAAGTCATCCCTTTAGGCCTGGTATTTCCTCATTTCTTAAGAGCTGGTATTAAGGACGTTTGGGCTGAATTTGTTTTGGGGTTGAAAGCTGGGTGAAGAAAATGTCGGAAAATATTTCTGAGTCTTCAGAGATGGCTTTTCATCTGGAATCAAACTCCAGGAAATGACTGGGACCTGCTTTGGTTGTAAATGAGAGGTAAAACAAAACTCTTCTCCAGGTGTATTGGGTAGTTTAAAGCTCTTCTGATGTTTGTCCTGTGAAAGCACAAAATGCAGCAAGACAAGACAATTCTAATTCTGGCATTTGCTTTTCACTTTGGCCAAGCTCCTCCCAGTTACTCAAAGTGAATTTCCAGACTGGAAGGTCTTTGAGGCAGGAGATTGCAGCAATAGTGGGAACTAATTTAATATGAATTGTCTCATGTCTTGGGCTGGTTTTTTATACAAGGTGGCTGCCATTAACCAACTATTACTTTCCTCCCCAGAAATAGATGCGTTCCAGCCCAATATAAAATAATTTGCCTTTTTTTGCAGAGTTCATTGAAATCAAATCCTAACATGTAATGTTGTTGTTGTTCTTGTTGTGGGAAATGATCCTGCCCTTTGAATGCCTTCTCTTCCCTCTGGGGACGTTGCCATCCAGGTGACTGTACCTGCTCCCAGCAGCAGCTTGAGAGCAGAGGGGAAATGGAGCACTGAGGTTTTCAAATTCCATTCCGGTGTCTCGCTGCCAAGGGAGCCTGCCGAGCTCAATTCAAGGGCTAATCCATGACCATCACTCCACTTCAATAATTGCAGAACATTAATGAGTCTGTTTCCTTATTACAGAGCTCAAAATAAGAGCATTGGCATTCCGATTTAGCAGGGAACTTTTAAAGTCTTAGCCCAAGGATTGTAAGAGGAATGGATTTTTTTTTTTTAATTAACTTTGCATTCAAAACTTGTGTTAAACCATCTGTTCTCATGCAAGGGGTGAGGGAGGGGGACCATAGCCACAGATTTTCATCAGTGAGCTGTTAAATTAGTCCCTTTACTTCACAGAGCTTGTTTTATTCAATCTGCCTTTATTAAGAACACAGGTTTGATTCTGCAAAGAACAAATTCTTCTGGTTCTTTAAGGAAAATGGTTTTAAGCAGGGTTTTATTAGGTTGCATTACTGGATAAGCGATACAACATGTTACCAGCGTGAATCATCTGATTTAGAGTGACAAGAAAGGAACTTAAAAAATACCCAGAGCCAAAACATTGTCTGGCAAGGGCTGACAGGGCCAGATTGGATCTACTTCTGCAAAGTTTTGCTGTTGCAATTGGTAGTAACTGTCTAGGGCTTGTAGATATTTTGACTAACTCTCTTTGCCATCCCTAAATTAAGAAGGAGAAATTAGGGCCAGACTAAACCCAAGCAGACTGAGTAGTCCCAGGGCAGCCAGCAGGGCTAATGATGGAGTGGAGCACGAAGGTCCAGCAGGATTTCATCCTCAGACACATCCATGGGTCACCTTTCCTTCACCCTACAGCACCTACCTGTCTCCTTTACCTCAGCCCAGCCAGAACAGCCCCTGTGAACCCGCTGGATGCTTTCTCTGATTTACAAACCTCTGTCTTTGGAATTCCACAGCCTTCAGCCACACCAGGGGAGACAGAACCTACCTGAGATGCACCCCTAAAAATCCTCAGCCTGTTTCACTGCCTGCATTCAGAGCCTTGCTGCTGCAAACCTCCAATATTGATAGAAAAAGAAATGGGGTTTCTTAATGAGAAACACCAGCAGAAACCTGGCCCTGAGTCAAATACTCAGCTACCATGAGGTCAAAGAGCATCTTCTCCTTGCACTGAAGACAGAGGGAAAGTGGCACGTGAAGATCTGCAGGTTCAGAGATATCTCAGGTAACCAAAAAGGGAAACTGAATATTCTCACTAAAAAGTGTCATAACAAAATAGAATAAGGTCACCTGCCATACCTGAGAGCTTTCAGTGTGAGGATGAGTCTCAATCATGTTGAGAGATCTCTGTCAGGATTGGGGTCTAGCCCAGAATTAGCTCCTTTCCTGTATTGAGGTCCTGAGATTGAAATGAGCTTTTACACCCGAAATAAACTTCTAAAAGGACTCCTGAAACAGGTGACTAGAACTGCTAAACCAAAATTCCCAACTAAACCAAAACTCCTATGTTTTTAAGACGTACAATCCTCTCTGTTGAATTTTCAAACTGTGCTCCAGACCGTACTGAGAGCCCAACACCTCTGTGGTTTCTGTCTCCAAACTGAACCATGGAACTAGAAGGTGACTCCCTAAAAATCAATTTCTAACCTCACTGCTGTCCTCCTCAGCAGGTTTTCCCCAGTTGGTTCCTCCTATTTATCCCAACTGAGTCTTTCTGCCAAGAGCCTACAGACTGCTGGAGCTGTAAAGAAAACTCCATAAATGTTTTGTTCCTCCTTCCACAGCAGGGAGAAGAATAAAAGGAGAACCAAATTTTGCAGCAGGACTGTTCCTTTGGGACACAATGATGGATGTTCATACCACTAACAAGTGCCACTTGTTTAATTCCCTCAGAACCTGTTCCCACTTTGAGGCTTGGATTTTATTTGTAGAACAAAACCGTGGTCAAGCTCTGGACTGAGGACTTGTCACTGAAATGATGCTGGGACCTGGCTGGGCAAAAATAAAAAGTCTCAGTATCATCTCTTAGTTGGAGAACTCATCTATAATATTGGTTCAAATTAAATCAAAACCAGCACTTTTTAAATGCTTCATTTTGCTTCATTCCTGTTGAGAAAATAACCCTTGGAGTAAGATTTTTACACTGAGTTACATACAGAATATGGCATACATGTATTCATATTTCAGACTCCAGAAGAGAAAGAAGAAAAAGATGAAAAAGACCAGAATGTGTTCCAAGCACAGGGCTTGGATTTAAAGTCTGAGCTCAGGAACTCAGTTTTCTAACATGCAATGGACAGCTGCTGCCTCAGTGTCCTGAGTAACCATCGAGTTTTCCTTTTTGGTGGGCGTTAGTCATTTGGGGTGCTGGGCTCTGCTGCATCCTTTCCCCCAGAGGGAAGAGAGGAATCCCATGAGTGTCCCAGAGTCTGTGCCAGCAGCCCAGGGGTGGCTTGGGAATGAGAGGCTGTTATTAAAGGAGTGATGACTCCTAATTCTGAGAAGCCCTGGACGTTTGACCGTGCTTGGGAATGAATCTGCTCCTCTTTTCTCCAGAGTGTGCTGTCCCTCTCAGCACAGGGAAAAACCCTGAGAGCAGCAGGGCTGAGCAGCTCCAGTCTGCCACAGCAGGTTGGACTGGAACCTCCATTCCAGCAGCCATGGGATTCCAGGGAATCTGATGAGCTTGGAATGCTGTGTAAGACCACAAATCCATCCCAGCGCTGCTCCTTCAGCCTCTCCCTCTGCCCCATCCACATCCAGGGCCATCTCCTTGTTAGAATACAGAATAAGGAAGGCTGTGAACCCCCTGGGTTTTTTTAAACATCTGTTTAGGTGGAATTTGAACCTTGCTACGAATAAACCATTAAAATGACATTAATAAACACCGGAAAGCAGTAATGATGTGTTAGTGCCAGAGGAGGGCCAGTTAAACGAGTTGAAGGCTGACACAGTTTTCCAGGCTCAGGGTTGCACAATGTGCTTGTTTACCTGGAACATTTCTTCTTTCCCTTTCCCTCCTCAGACACTCACGTGGGGGGACCAAGGAACAACAGTGAACTGGAGTCAGAAATTCCAAATATAGGCTAGAATCTCCATTCCTTACAGTTTTATCTGTAAGGTCGCAACTGTAAATATCCTTTATTTGTAAAACCTCTGATATTTGAGAATGAGGGTACTTGTCTCTTGCCTAGAGGTCCAATCCTCTTGTTTTATCCTCTTTGTGCATATATACTCAGTTTATTTCTCCATTCTAGGATTCATTCCTGTACTTTCCCATGAATCATGAAAGCTGAAAACAAGTTTTTCTCCCCTTGACTTTGTAAATCTGTCCAGAACTCTTCTGTTCCTCTTCCCACTGAGTCATTTAGCCCTTTAAATTTTACCTTGGAAGCTTTCCTTTCTCTTCACTTCATGATGATGACTTCTGCTCTTTAGTTGTGCAATACAGTCCAATGTTGAAAGTCAGGAATTACCCTAAAAACACAGCTGGAATTAAGAATAAAGTTTAGGATGCCTGAAGAGAACAACAGCAGGGTTATGTCTGATTGATCTGATAATTCTTATTAATGACAATTCCCACAGTGCTCTGGGATCAGCTGCTCAGAGAAATTCTCCCTGAATTTGCCCTGTTTGGGAAGCAGATCCCACAGGGTGCTGAAATCATTCAGGTGGATCCAAGCTGAGCTGGTGTTCAAGCTCCTTTTGACAAACCTAAAATCTCTCCACTTCCTTTTTCAAAAGCGTTCTCACCATCCTGATGTGGAAGGGACTAAATGAACTCTGCAGGAGTAAAGAAATTGCACTTCAAAAAGAACTTACCCTGGCCATCACCTCACACACCTAAACCAAGACAATTCTCAGGGTTCAGACCCATCCATACTTTCATATCTTGCCAATTCCAATGAAATGAGGATAATTTAGAAAAGCCTAATTATGTTTTAACAGATCAAAGATGAGTGTATTAAGTTGAACTAATTGCAGTGAGGAATTTTGACCTATTTTCTTTGAAGTTTTACAAAAAATGAATTAGGCAAGCCAGTCCCATTTGCACAGGTCAAGTTCAAGGTTCTTCATAACATTTTTGCTGCCAATTTATGATTTTGCTATGGACACCAAATAAATTAATTTTCGTTTCAGGATCAAACAATTATTCATACGTGGGGACAGGAGTCCAGATAATAAAATCTTCCTGCTTCTGATGATTGCCTGAATCCAACTATTCCTTTCTGCTACTCCTGCTTCATGTTTTCTCCTGCTGAAATCCATCTTGAGGTGGATGTAGCTTCACACAGATTTATTTATTCATTCACTTATTTACTGGTTAGGATCACAGAAGGTTTCTCTCCAATGAAATAATGTTTAAGAATATATTTTAGCTTATAAGATGCAGTTTGGACCTAGAAGAAAAATTTTATCTTTCCCTCCACAGACTCCAATGCAAACATGCTGAAAAGCAAAGGTGATTCTGTGCTGCGCCAAAAAATGGGCAGGTAGCTCAGAGGGGGAGAAGAAGAGGAAAAATGAGGCTGTGGCATGGTTTGTTTCTGTCTTGTGGATTTGAAAGGAGATTGGATTTATCAATGTGAACTCTGTTCACAACTTTCTGATGTGGCAGTCACTGAGGATGGGAGTAAAACTCTGCTGTGCAGTCTCTTCCCCATCCTTTGTGGCAGCTGTTTCTGGAGATTTCTCTTCTTCATTCACCAAATCTTCCTCCTAAATCTTAGAAGCAAAAATCAACCTCAGCTCAGAAAGTGCCTCTTTTTTCCTGAGGCAGCATGGAAATGGGAAATGAGAATGGGTGCAGTGATTTATCTGGGCTGTAATTGGCCATATCTCCATTCCTTGGCATTGCAGGGACAGAGAGAGGCAAGAGGCATGGCCTGGATCTGCTCTCACATTTACACCAGGAAAGGATTTGGTTTTAGCCTTGAGCACAAACCACTAAAGTTACACAACTCCAAATTCTGGTCCAGTTACAGAGGGACCATCCCTCTCTCTCTCTCTGTTTCTACCTCACCAAAAAGACTCCAAACCTTTCTACTCCCATTTCCTTCCTCACGTTCCTTGTCTCCATTCCCTTAGGGTCCTACCTTCCACTGACTGACCTCTACCAACAGCAACAACAATAATTATCCTATAATTAGACACTCTGTTCCTAAAGCTGTCGGTGTGGGAAGGAAGGGAGAAGTGCTCAAGGTAAGAGTTTAAGGGCTCCTTCTTCATTGTATCACCAGAGGTATTTGTGCCAAGTCCTTGGCACTTCATTAAGTGGCTCTTGGGGTTCTCTTCTAATTGCATCTCATAAGGAGCTGATTGCAGCTCTTGACTCAGTGGTTGTGTCTCCAGACCACAGAGACAGAGAGTGAAGGACACTCAGGGATTCAGATTTCAAGTTCCTGCTGCCAATTAGGGCCAAATTAAACCCTCCAAGCCCGTCGTGCCACCCACGCGGCATTCGGGGTGCACCTCAATCTTCTGGGTGTCACCCCCGAGCCTGAAATGCACGGCTTTGGTTCAGGTAAATATGTGCAGCTTGTGTGAAATCCAAGCACCCAGAAATCCTCCTTGGCGTTAGAGATCCCTCTGAAGCCACAGTTCTCATCCAAACAGGTGGGACTTTAAATGTTCTTGTCGAAATGTCCCAGCTCTGCCAAGGTTTGGGAACATAGCCCTGGATTAAAGACACGGGGTTTGTTTTGTCCCCTCTCTGTGAGGCCACTTCAATTCCTTAGCAAGACGTTGCATATAAATGCAAAGAAATACAGGAATTCCTCACAGCTGGGATGAGGGGTACATCCACATTTTACTTTTTCTCCTTGTCTTTAGTGTCCTCTGGGATCATCCATTGCTGAGTAACAAATGCCTCAACCCTGGCTCTGACTTGAAATGTGTACCAGGGTTTCCCTTGTCACCCCCTCCATGGCTGTTTCTTCTTCTTCTTACTATATTTGCTATGTTAAAAAAAAAAAAAAAGAAAAGAAAAAAACCAGTTGTTTCCTTTTATTCCTGCAGTTCAATTTTTGCTGGGCACAGAACATCGAGTGGTGCCTGCAGAAATACACAGGATGGAATATTTGACTTTCCCTCTTTGTTGTCCACATTTCGCTGTCTTGCTGCTTGGATTGGTTACCCAAACCTCAGTGCAAATATTACTAATAAAATCCCACTTTCCCATAATACTCTGCCTCAGTACTGAATTTCTCCTGACTCTTACTCAGGCTTGCTTATTGATAAGCATCAGGCAAAAGAAGGGTCTCTAGGTTAAATCTATATTGCTTTGAATTTCCCTTCCATGCTTAACATCAGACGCCACCAACACATCTTGAACTAATTTAAGGCCCTGGGGTGTTGCTCGGTGCCATTCAAAACACAGCAAGCCACTTTCCATGTGCTGGGGCCACTAGGGCTCGTTAGAATGGCATTTTTAATAAAACTTAAGTGTAACTACAACATTTTGCGGCTCCGCTCTCCAGATAAACCACTACAGACGTCATTCCCCACCTCACCTCCCCGTTTACACACCCACCAGACTTTTGACCAGCCGGCCAAATTCATTCTGGGTGTAAATCTATGGCAATCAATAACATTCCTTCTGCTTGACACTTATTGTGGGCAAAAGTTTCCATAGGCTTGTTTGCGTATGTGTCTTTTTTTTCACTTCCTACAACAAATTAAGTCTTGAAACAAAGCCCTAAATGTTATTATTCAGGTGAGGCAATGCAGGAGCATTAAAAACACTTTGGGTTTAGATGCAGCTGGTCTATGTTAGAGTTGTTTTCTGGTCCAGAAAAGGCTGGGCTGTTATTAATGCTTGAAGATTTTCCCTTTCATTGCCTAGAATTTAAAAAAAAACAAAAAAAAAAAAACACACGTATCCAGTGCAGTTTCTTCTAGGCAAGAATGTCTTCAGGGCTCAGAAAAGAGCTCTCTGGTGCTGGCTAGGATGTGACAGGCAAAAAAAGCATAAAGCCAAAGGATTATCTGTGCCACTGGCCAAAATCAGATTCTGAAAGGTTCATCTACAACTCACAGAGACAATCCTAACCAGCTCAGTCAGGGCAGAGCTTTTGGGAAGCTTCTCCATGGGAACTGCGGGGAGCTGGAGGGGAATGAGCCCACCAGGACCTGCAGTTGCTGGAGCAGGAGCCTTTCCAGCAGAGAGTTTTGCACTGGCTGCTGCCAAGGGTAAAGCTCTGCATCTCCTCAGCAGCTTTGCTCCTCTGATGACTCTTTTTAATAAATCCCATTGTGCTTCTGCTTTTGGTTTCCTGTAGCACTCTGGGCATCACACCTGGGACAGAAGAATCAGTACAGGGATTCCCTGGAAGTGAATCCCTGTGTAATCTGTGGGGTTTGGATAAAGAGCGTGAATCTTCCCACTTTCTTCACCTCTGGAGATTCCCATTTCTACAACGCCCTGAGGACAGAATTCTGCTGTTCCCAAGTGGTTCTGCACTGATCAGCAAAGACCTCCTGAGATATTTTTCACCCAAGTACCACCCCATGCTTCCTGACTGAAGGATCATTCCTTTACCTTCATCAGCTCCTGGCAGATCCTGTGGAGTTTTGTTTTTTGGCGAGCACTGCGTGTGAGTGCACAGACAGCTCCAGATGCACGGCTCCTAGCAGGGTTTGAAACATTCCAGGGATCAATATGTGAGGCTGATTGTGTGCTGGATGTGCTGTTCCCACCTCTTTCCCATCACAAGGCTGTCCCAGCTGAAGGGAAGGGAGGTGTGAAGTGTGTGGCAGTGCACACCCCAGGGCAGCAGCCAGCACCACCATTCCCAGCTCCCAGCGTCTCCACGCGATGCTGTTTAATACCAGACCAATGAGGTGAATAAAACCTACAAAAGTTTATAGTGTGTAAATTACTGTTGCACCCTGCCCTCTGCCTCCGCGCTGAACTGAGAGGGATAAATGGAAACAGTCCCCTTCCCTGCCATGGCAGAAGGACTTCAGGAGCTGGAGGAATTCCTGGGCACTTATATAGGGGGGAAAGCAGCAGGAAACGTCCCAGGCAGTTCTGGCTCTTGACACCTCATCCTCTGAACATCCCACTCCCAGGCACTTGTGGAAAGAGGCTGTGCTGGAGAGCCTTGGCTTGAGGCCACAACTCTGCAGCACCCAGAGCCACAGGGCTGAGCAAATCCGTGCCCTTTGAGGGCCAGCAAGGAGGCAAAGCAGCGAATCGGGGCAACAAGCAGCAAATTTGGGATTTGAGCGGGGTACAGAGGGAAGAAAACAAAGCCTTTTGGAGCGGGGCTCTGCCGGAGGTGGGCACCACCAGAGCTGTTGTTTTGACTCTTCTCGGCCTTCAAAAATGTCCCTGTTGTGTAACCTGAATAGCTCCTGGCCATCCCCTATCTCACGTATTTGAGAAGACTGGAAAATTCTGTTGCAGAGGATCTGAAAGTGCTGAGGGAACGTGCCATTGGAGACAGGCATCTACGGCTCAGCTCAGCACATGAGCAGCCCTGGCAGCTGCCGTGTTATCTTTGGAGCCACTGCTCACTCTGTCAAACTGAAAACACGACAAAACATTTCAGCAAACGCTGAAACTTTTATGATCTCTTGGGGGGGAAAAGAGAAGTTTCAGATAGTGTAATCTGATGAGTGTGGTACAGATGGAGAGATAGACAATGCCTGTTGGAAGATGCATCTGCATGTTATAAAATGAGGAGAGAGAGACCTGGCTCCCTGCTTTACCCTCAGATCTGTGAGCACAGATTCCTTTAACCATTCCTTTAACCATTCCTTTAACCATTTCTCTAACCATTCCTTTAACCATTTCTCTAACCATTCCTTTAACCATTCCTTTAACCATTCCTTTAACCATTCCTTTAACAATTTCTTTAACCATTCCTTTAACCATTCCTTTGACCATTCCTTTAACCATTCCTTTAACCATTCCTTTAACAATTTCTCTAACCATTCCTTTAACCACTCCTTTAACCATTTCTCTAACCATTCCTTTAACCATTCCTTTAACCATTCCTTTAACCATTCTAAACCCTGCTGCTGGAAATAGAACCTGAGCAAGGGGCAGAGGCACCTCCTGAAGCAGCTGTTCGTTCTCCATCCGTGTGGGAGAAGCACAAAGTTGACACTGGCTCAATCTCATTTAGCAAATTTTTGCCTTTGCACACGTGATTTCGTTTTCTGTGCCTCAGTTTCCCTGTTTGTAAGCCAGCAACAACAGTTGCATCATCGAGCACTTTGGTATTGAAAAAATGTTCTATCTAGGGAAAGGTTTCACTGTTCTCATATTTCTGGGTGCGTTAAGAGGTCACTGGAAGTTTAAGGAAGTTTACTGAGGTGTTAGTTAAAAATAGTTAATGATGAAAAAAAAAGAAAAAGTAACTCAGAAACATCCAGGGGCTATGTTTTAAAAACAAACGAATGCGCAGCCATAGCAAGCAGCAACTTTTGCCAATACTTGCTGAAGCAAAGTGTTCAAGTGCTACAGCTGGGGCTGCTCCTAGTGAATCCAAGGGAATTGTGAGTGCTCAGAACGTTCCAGGATCAGACCTAGATCCATTTATTTCAGTGCAAAGGGAAGGGGCACTCCCAGCAGCAGCTCCAGCAGTGGGGACTGCGTGCAAACGCACGCCTCGCACACAATCCCAGGGTTGTTCTGCTGAAAATGGGCACAGAAACATCAAGTTAAAGGTCACGGCTGAGTCTTTCATTTCCCTCCTCTGCTCTGCCCTCTCTGGAGCCCGGGATTTGTCTCCAGACTTTCTGGGAATCGCTCCGGTCGTGTGCCGGAGCACCGGCTGCGTTTCGCTGATGAGCAAAGAGCTCCTCGTGTAGACACTTTGCACAGGCAATTAGCAGAGTAATTGAGAACTGCTCGGGATGAAAGGTGTAATACACGCACACGATTATTCACCATTTTCATTACATGCCGTATCCGGGAAGCTGCCGCAATGGAATGCAGCGAGGCACTCGGTGATGAGGTAACTGGGAATGACCTGCTTTTCCTCATTTACATCTGACTCAGAGCCATTTGAATACTCTGCTTTATGTGTGATATTGCCTTATTACTTTTACAACACCCCGGAGAAGACGAGGAGAGCCAGCAGGTCTCTGCCCTCCAGAGGTTGTTTTATCAGAGAGAAAATGAGTGGAAGGTAATGCACATCAGGGAGGAGATGGGTGGAGAGCTTGAGATGGTTGGACTGCAGCATAATCATTATTATTAAAGTCCTCATGGATATCATGGGAGAAATTAGTCTTAGGTAAGGATTTGAATGGAATGAGACCAGCTGCTCAGCAGGCCAGAACTGGGAGGCTGTTTAAGCAGAGAAGGGTGGTGTAGAGAAAAGATTGGATACTTACTAATATATAGAAAAGATTGGATACTCACTAATATATAGAAAAGATTGGATCTTTACTAATATATAGAAAAGATTGGATACGTACTAATATATAGAAAAGATTGGATACTCACTGTATATATGTATATATATATATATATATAT